>JAOTRH010000020.1:2305653-2346760 GCA_034768845.1 Heliamphora exappendiculata | reverse complement strand
AATTTCTGATTTATGTAATTTGTTGAAAGCTTAATAAAGATGTATTTTCTGGATCTCCGAGCATGTATTTTATGTCGACGTTGGAAATTCTCCCAACAGATTGCAGATTACTTGGGATATGAATTTGATGTATTATTATTTTTTCTGTTTTTTTGTTATTCTTTTTTCTGTTATTCTTTTTTAATTTCATCACTGGATTTAAGTTTTACTTTTGATGATAACTATACACAGCTATTTCTCCCCACCCTTTTTCTCTCTCTACACTTGCTGGAAAAGAAAAAAAAAGACCTCTTCCTCTTTCTTGACGAATTGAAGCAGAGAATAAGTAAGCCCTCTCCCTTTTCTTGCTGGTTTGAAGTAGCGAGATAAAGTCCTCCTCCAGTTCTCCCTCGAAGCTATTATACTGGTTTTTGTTACCTTCTGTGATTTGCATCTTGGTTTATATTTCTTTTTTCTTGGTCATTAAATTCGGGGATGAAGGTATTTGGATAATGTGGCAAGAGGTGAACTAATTTTGAATTTAGGTTAATAGGAGTGTAAATTTTATGAAACTAATAAATATAAAATATTTGAATAAATTGATAAGAATTGGAGAAAAAATAATCGAATACAATTCACACACCGGGTATTTAATCTATCAACTGGTTAAATAATTCTTAATTTGTTCTTAGGTTTTTTTTTTTGCATTCAATCTGGTTGATTATATTTTGAGGTAATAAAGAATTACAAAAACTTTTTAAAATTGAAGTTCTGGTGTATCTCTGATATGTTTTTCTTTTTCTTTTCGGGATTGATCATAATTCAATTTTGTTTTTTGATGAATGAATAATGATTCTTCTGCATTTCAGTTGGTTTTATGTTATTTTTATAGCCACCATCGATCCATCGTCGATTGTAGCACGCAACCACTATCGAACAACACAATCACCATCAATAAACACAACCACCATCGATCCACCTCCAATCGCCGATTATTTTAGCCACCATTGATCCACTGCCAACCGTCGCACGCAACCACCATCGATCAACACTGGTAAGTCCCTTCACCCATTTTCTCACTGTTATAGGTTATTTTGGTCTATTAAACTCTCTTTTTCTCTCCATTGACGACTCCATCTCTCTCTCTCTCTCCATTTGAAGGCAGCGTCACTGCTAATCGATGATTGGGCTTGGCATTTGTTGTATATTTATTGTCCAAGTTTGTTTGTCCAATACTATTATAGAGTTAAATGCTAGATCGATGTTAAGATACTCGGATTTGTATTTAAATGATACCAATTTAAAATTTTCATTGCTTATACCTCAAATTTTGTTATGTTTTGTAACAAATTCAAAAAATATTAGGCATTAAAAAATTTTAAAATTTTCCCAAAATAGTTGTTTTAAAACTAAAATGGCCATAGATCTATATCTACATAATGGCATGTGGTTTCGTCACTAAGAAATAAATTCAAAGTTAAGAAAATAGAAGATAAAAATATTGAACGCTAAAAAAACTTGGGTATCACTGTGATAATATCTCAAATCTGTATAATAGATTGATTCTATTATCTATTGACGCTTTCTAATCTTAAAAAACTTACGTGCTTTAACCATTTCAACTAAAAAATCACTATTAATATTTATTTTCTATAAAAAGTGACAGAAAACACATGCCATTATGTAGATATAGATCCATGGTAATCATTTTAGTTTTATGCCCAATATATTGTGTTGCTTGTTTTATTACATGGTATTTTATAAACGGTTAAATCGTTGAATTATTCAAAAAATTAGATAAATTTTGTTAATTTTTTTTTAAATTTAATTTTTAGAATATTTTTAAAAAAATTATTGAAAGTTTGATGTCTTCATTCTCCTCTTTTTTTTTATTGTTGTTCTTGTTACTTTAGAAAAATTATTAAAATGTACGAATAATTTAAAAAAAAATAATCGGAGTGCCTATAGACACAAGTTAATTCCTAATTTATATAATAAAACAAGACCAAAAAAATGTTTGACATATTTTAAATCAAGGGTCAAGATTAAATCCCGCTCAAAATAAAACTCATCCAACGGTTAGAAAAATATTCCTTTTTGTTCTTTGTTCTGAGGCTTTAGGCAAACTCCAGCCCTCTCCCAAACCAGCGCCTCCCTCTCTCTCTCTCCCTCGGCATCCACACCACCGATTGTCGCCGCTAACACCCATTGTCAGCGCTACTACCACCGCCGATTGTCCACGCAACAACCGGTAAACACTTTCTCTCTTTCTATATTTCTCTCCTCCATTGACGACTCTCTCTCTCTCTCCCCATCTCTCTCTCTATTTCAAGCCAGCGTCACTGTCATTCGAGTTCTTCCACCGGCTGTTGGACGGGACTTCAGTGGTTTCTAGGTTCACAGGAACAGAGTAAGCTTCGTCCATCTCTTTCTCTCCCTCTCTCACTTTGTGCTTTTTTTTCGTCACTTTGTTTTTATTAATTGGCCAAGAACAGTTAAGCTTTTCTCATTAATACCAAAGCGCTCTCTCTCTCTTTCGTCACCTTATTTTCGATCAGTACGTTTTTGTCCGAGTTGTCCATTTGTTTTGTTTGATCTTCAATTTTCTTGGTTTTGTTCTGTATTTTTTTGGTCACTTTGTTCCTTATTTTTTGTTCAATTTTTTGGTTCTGTTTTGTATTTTTTTTGTCACTTTATTTTTAATTTTTTGACTCTCTGACTCACCGATTTGTCTGGGTTACATTTCATTGAACAGAAACAAAATCCATCATGCTGTATAGAGATCCGGGAAGTGTTTTAATGTTTTTTTAAGGGATTAAAGATTCAAACGGAAAATTAAAATCTAAGTTCAAAAGATTTTCAAGTTGAGAGCATTTGATACACCAAAAATGCGTAACACTTCTGTAGGAAGTGGGCAAATAATGAAAAAGAAATTATCATGGTAGAAAGTTTAAACGGATATACAGAGACTCATTGTTGATGAACTTTATCTCTTTCATGCTCATTGATAATAATTGTTGGTTTAATATTTGGTGTTGTTCAAATCATGATTTTGTGAACCTTTTTATCTCGCCTGGCTTTTTAATTTAGTAATTTGTTTTCTTTTTCAAATAATGATTTTATGAGTTATTTTCTTTTAGTAGGAAAATTTCACCATTGAAGGAGGAGTAAGAGAAAACTGTGGACAAAACAAACTCTTTCTTGCCCATTGCACCAGGTTTTTATCTTCTTATTTATACCATAGACTTTTAATTGATTTCATTTAATATTAACAATCATTATGCATTTGTTGAGCTTATCTTGCACAATTGTTAGAAAACCATTTAGAAACTTATTTTTTTCACTTTGTTTCTAATTTTTTTTATCATCTAGGTAAATGGGTTAGTTATTATTTTTGATGATTTCTGTCTTAGTTGTCCATTTTTTATGAGCGATTTTATCCAATTGAGTTTTTAAAATTGCCTTTTTATGAATAGCACTGCAAGATATTAGATACGTGTTGATTCTGATTTTAGTTTCATTTTTTTATTTTAGTAGTTCTGATGATGAAAATTATCCACGGTTTGCGGTAGAATAGATTATTCACCGCCGATTGTCATTGCAACCATCGCCGATTGTCACACGCAACCACCGGTAAAATCTTTCTCACTTTATCTCGCTGTAAATCAAATATTGAATTTGGCTGTTATACATTTGTTATCAACGATTGGGTTTGGCTAACATTCGTTATAGAATTCACTCTTAGTATACTTGGATTGCATTAAAGTGGTACCTATGTATTTGGATGTGAACCCACCATATTTGGATGTAACACCTACACATTCCTCTGTTCATAATGTGAACCCTCCACATTTGGATGTGGTTTTTTTTATGTTTCTCATTCGTATAATTTTGGGACTTTTTGAATTTTTTGATTGGAACTTCGATTCAAATGTGAGATTTTGAGGGATAGAACCATAATAATTCCTTTTGTCAAGAGTTTTCTTAGTTTTTGTTCCTTAATAGACTTATTTTTCTCTCTTAATTCATAACTCGCACAACGCTTGGGCATAAACTACTAATAAAAAATAGGCTAATAAACTTTTTATGGGGAATGCATATTTATTTTTTTATAAATAATAACAAATAGTGCATGAAGCACATGCGTCATGCGTTTGCAATTCGAATTATTTTAAAATATAGTAAATTAATATATTTTTTTAATATTATTATCATAAGACAACACTCAATTTGGTGAAACTTTTATGATATTTTGTCTTATTTACACTGATTCTAAATTTTTTTATTTATTTTCATCTCTTGTATTTTTTTTCAAAATAGTTAAAAAAATTTAAAAAAAATAAATTATAAATTTTCAATTTATCTCAATTTATGACATGCGTAACGCGTGGATACATTAATGCTAAATAAATTAATTTATTGGCCCAATTATAAATATTTAATATAAGTATGATTTATATAAAATTCATCGAATCAATGTTTGTCTAAGTAGAGATTATATAAGTAGATTTTAAATTAAATAGATGCGAGGGTGAGTAAAAATAGTGAGTTATCGAAGAAAAAGATATATAAATATATTTCTTGCAGAATTATTGTCTTAAAAAAATAAAATGTCACTATAAAATATTTTTTATTAAAAAATGCTTTTTAACAAAATCAATTATGCAAAATGAAAAATTATGTATCACAGGCAACATGAAAATGAAATTTCTGCTTAAATTTTTTTTGCAAACTAAATAAGTAGATTAATAGTGTTTCTAAATTATTAGGTATTTGGACTATTCCAAATATAATTAATAATTTAATTTATCTTACACCAAATTTATATAAGCAAAATAGTTTTAATTTCATTCAAATTCATACACATAATATTAGAATAATTTCTCGTATAAAATATAAAGTTCATTTAAAAAATTTATGCCATTAGTAAATTTACTAACCAAACAGAAATTATACAAAAATTCTACATTAAAATAATTCAACCTCACGTTTCTAATCCCATAAATAAACCATTTGTTGAGACTTGGTGGTTGCTTGTTATTAGACCACACTGGGAAAGGAAATTAAGAGTAACCGCCCATTACCTTTCAATTTTTTTTTTTGGTGCAATTTCCCACCAACCAAACAGCCTAGGGTTTGGAAACAAGAATAATCAGATCGACGGGAGAGCGCATGCGAATATGAATGCTAGTAGCAGTTCAGTTTCAGAAACTGTGTGGAGAGACATTGAATCGACTCGTTCGGGTTCTTCATTCCTCCATTTTTTGTGTTGTTTATTCAATTCAGATTCTCTCTTTCTCTCTCGATTCTCTTTGTTTGTGTACTGATTTCTATATCCCCTCCCCCCCTTTTCATGTTCATCTGCTTTGGTTCATCGACATTGATCGTGACGCATAGTTACCGACGACCAGCTCTCAATGTTAGTGTAAACACGTCAGTATATATATGCGCACAAGTGTTTCTAATGTTAATTGATTACAAAGCATTAAGAAAAAAGATACCGTACAAATTTTCGATGACCAATCGAATATAGTTGTGAGACAATTATAAAGACTCTTAGATGTAAGATTCATTATTATTGTCTCACATCTATATTCGGTTGGTTACCCGCACCTTGCACAGCTGAAGCATTAATGGATGTGAATGAAATTTTATGCACACAGCTTGCATTTTTTATTCGGTAAGAACTTCGAGCGGGCGACGAGGATAGTGGATCAACGAGGAGTGAAGAGGATTTCCGGCGAACCCAGTGGGCGTTCGGTCTTTCAGGTTGATTATGTGTATCTCCCTTGTTTTTCTTCACATGGTTTGCAAGTTATCGGCAATCGAATAGGGAATTCTGTAAATTAAAGTTTTTTAACACCGAATAAATTCTGTAAAGTGAATACTAAACAGAACACAGTTTCTGTATTTAAACAAATGAAAAAGATTCATGCCCTTCCTTTCGGAATTCTAATCATTGTAGCTTTCTCTAAACATATGGGGAAAAGCTTTTTGAACGATATCGAAGAAAAAAATATTCTAGAAAAATTCATAGAATTAGAGAAACTCTTTTGGTTGCACTTGTAATGAATGGTTGCGTTACATTTTCTGTATAGTTTGGGATTCGTTTTCTAAGCACAAAATGCTTTCCATTGTCTTTTTGCGAAAATGCTTAAGACATAGACTTCTAACCACAAAAGCCACACAAACTAGATCTTGGCCATCCTTCTGCATTGAAATTTACAGGAAGTGTTGTGAATTTCTGTGTAAATGAATTGCCAAAATTTAATTTATGTGATTGGTTTGTGGTGGTTAGAAGTTTGTGTACCTAGTGTTACTGTTTTTTTCTTTTAATTTTGCAAGGATTGTGAAAGAAGTTCCGTTTGTATGCTCTGTGTAGGTTGTGGGTGAATCTCGGAGCAAAGAGGAATATTTTTGTTTTGCGGAAAACTATTGTGCTTGCTATTCATTTTTCTATGACATTGTGAACAGAGGAGAACAGCTTTGTGTAAGTTTTTGCTTGCTTGCTTGCTTCTCCATAACTTTTGTTGGTGGAATCCCTTGATGATTTATTTGATGCCATGACAATTTTGTTTTTATCCCTCTCTCTACCAGTGTAAGCATCAATTAGCTGCTCAACTTGCAGCATCACTCAGAGTATGTGTTGATATTAAGGTGTCTGACAAGCAACTAGCTCTGTTGCTTTCCACACTATGACTATTTTAAAGAAGTTGAAAATCTTAAGAAAGTTGCATTTGAATAGGTCTATTAATTGTCTTTTGTTTTTGACTTTGTAATGAACAAATTTAGAGAATTTGAGTTTCAATCTACGTGGTTGGTTTTGCACGGTAATATTTGGGTTTTATATGCTTTTAGAAAGTTGATGGGTAGGAATATGATAGGATAATCTTTTTATGCACATTCTTTGGTTACTGTACTATTCTTCAGACACATGGTAGCTCTCTGTAAGATTAGAGATATTTTCGGTCGTTAAATTTGTGCCTTCTCCAGCAGAATTGATGAAAAATTATTTGAAAGTTGGCCAGTTTTCTTTTTAAAGGTAATAAGTTGGGTGAACTAATTTTGAATTTAGGTTAATAGGAGTGTAAATTTTATGAAACTAATAAATATAAAATATTTGAATAAATTGATAAGAGACAATCGGAAACAAGATAATCGAATACAATCCACACTAGGTATTTAATCTATCAACAGGTTAAACAATTCTTGATTTGTTCTTAGGTTTTTTTCTTTGCATTCAATCTGGTTGATTCTATTTTGAGGAAACAAAGAATTACGAAAACCTTTTAAAATTGAAATTCTAGTGCATCTCCGATATGTTTTTCTTTTTCTTTTCGGAATTGATCATAATTCAATTTTGTTGTTTTTTTTTTTTGATGAATGAATAATGATCCTTATGCGTCTCAGTTGGTTCTACGTTATTCTCGTAGCCACCATCGATCCATCGTTGATTGTCGCACGCAACCACCATCGATCAACACAATAACCATCAATCAACACAACCACCATCGATTCACCTCCGATCGCCGATTATTTCAGCCACCATTGATCTGCCAACTGTCATACGCAACCACCATCGATTAACACCGGTAAACCCCTTCACCCCTTTTCTCACTGTTATAGGCTATTTTGGTCGATTAAACTCTTTCTCTCTCCATTGACGACTCCATCTTTCTCCCCCTCTCTCTCTCTCTCTCTGTTTGAAGGCAGCGTCACTGTTAATCAACGATTGGACTTGGCATTTGTTGTATATTTGTTATCCAAGTTTGTTTGTCAAATGCTATTATGGATTCAAATGCTAGATCGATGTTAAGATACTTGGATTTGTATTTAAATGATACCATTTTAAAATTTTCATTGCTTATACCTCAAATTTTGTTATGTTTTGTTTTTATAGAAAATAAATATTAATAGTGGTTTTTTAGTTGAAATTGTTAAAGCACGTAAGTTTTTTAAAATTAGAAAGCGTCAATAGAAAATAGAATCAATCTATTATACAAATTTGGGATATTATCACAGTGATACCCAAGTTTTTTTAGTGCTCAATATTTTTATTTTCTGCTTTGTTAATTTTGAATTTGTTTCTTAGTGACGAAAGCACATGTCATTACGTAAATATAGATCCATGGCCATTTTAGTTTTAAAACAACTATTTTGGGCAAATTTCCAAATTTTTTAATGCCTAATATTTTTGTCTTATGCTTTGTTAGCTTTGAATTTGTTTCTTAGTGACAAAGCACATGTCATTGTGTAGATATCCATGGTAGTCATTTTAGTTTTATACCAAATATATTGTGTTGCTTGTTTTATTAAATGGTATTTTATAAACGGTTAAATCGTTGAATTATTCAAAAAACATGGTAAATTTTGTTAATTTTTTTTAAATTTAATTTTTAGAATATTTTTTTAAAAATGATTGAAAGTTTGATGTCTTCATTCTCCTCTTTTCTTTTTATTGTTGTTCTTGCTGCTTTAGAGAAATTATTAAAATGCACGAGTAATCTTAAAAAATTAGTGAACAGTTTAATTTATATGCCGTTTATTTTTTTTCATCTAGTATAAGATTTCTTAACGAGTAAGGTTTATTTGCATAAAAGTTTTAACGCGCAAGATTCTTTGAGTACAAAAATACCTTAGAATAGATAAATTTATTTGTGTCTTTTCAAAATATGTATGAGAAATACAGATAAATTTATCTGTCTTTTATTGAAAACACATGTAAAGAACACAGATAAATTTATCTGTTTTATTAAAAATACGTATTAAGAATATAAATAAATTTTTTTGTACCTTTACAAAAAATATATAAAAAAATGCAGATAAATTTATCTTTTTTTATTGAAAGTACATGTAAAGAACATATATAAATTTATTTGTTTTATTAAAAGCATGCATAAAGAATATGGATAAATTTATCTGTGTATTTTTAAAATATGTATAAAGAATACAGATAAATTTATCTATCTTATTAAAAATACGTATAAAGAATACAAATAAATTCATCTATTTGCATTATCTGTGTTGATATGCAAATAAATAAATTTATCTGTTATGCATAAATATGTAAACAGATAAACTTATCTGTTTAAAACAAATAAATTTATTTGTTTGCATGGTATTTTTAAGAAAAATCATGCAACTGGACAATACGTATTAAAATTTTTATTGTTGGACTTTACGCGTTAAATCTTATTTTTTTAAATATTTGACTGAAAATTTTTAAATTTTATCTCTTGAATTTTGTTGTAAAGTTTAATCGTTTCAGTAATTTGAATCTATAATCTGAGAGACCTCATTGAGAAGACCCTACATGTAAAAAAACTAAATCGGTCGAATATTGGCAACCACATTATATTATAATATTTATTTGGATGGAAATTGTGATTATTTTTTAGTAGACTATCTATTTTATTTAAGATAAGTGTGTTAAGATAATATAGTTATTAACACTTGAATAATCTACTTTTTTTTTACAAAAATAATTTTCTAAACAAATTGTATAAAATGAACAATTAGAATCATGGATTAGGCTTGACATGGGCTTATAATAATTGAACATTTCAGTAAAATTCAGATGGTAAAATCTTTAGAGAAGTTGAACCCTTTTTTCTCCATTGGTAATGAATAGGGTTAGAGTAGTAAATGCAGGAATGGACAAATATGGTACAATGTTCTAGGCCCTGACAATGGATATCTTAGCTTGAGTGCCTTGTGGGTGAGGGTTATTGTCTGTGGCTACAGATACACCCATAAATTTTCAACTGTTTAGTGGTACAACCACAAACACAATGGGAAGCTTCCTTTCCCCACTTCTTTCTTACATTATCACTCTGGTAAATTCCAAGTTTCTCCACAAGATCTTGGATTCGCTTGTTAGGGAAAATTTCTAAGGGTGTTTTTTTTATATTTGTGGAATGGTAGAGGTTATGTCAACTAAAAATAATAAATTAAAATAATTTAAACAAATACAAGTGTAGTCCAGTTGAAAGTGGTTTTAATACATATATGCATAGTCTAGTTAATGTAATAGTAAGAAAAAATAACAAGATTATGAACAATGAAAATGCTAAAAGAAGTAGGCTTACGTTGGTATGTGTTGTGCAAAAAAACTCAAAATAATCATAAACAAATTACAAGGAGATAGATTTTACGTAATTCAGCAAATTGTCTATGTCCATAGGTAACAAAACAATATATATAGAGAAGAGATTACAAATCACTCAACATTAATAGATTCTCTTTTTCAAACAAAATTTGCAGACACTAATTATCTAAACATATAATCACATTTATAGTAGAGAAACAGAGATCAAATATAATTTTACTTGTATTAGTTAAGTTCAAAACTAATTAAACTTGTACAAATTTATATTTTTAGAATTCTTCAAAAAATCAAATTTAGTATACATGATAAACTAGAAATCTATCACAACTCAAATAAGATTTGATCTAAAATTTCTAACAATATGAGATGTCGTATTAAGAAAAAATATAAATATATTTAAACTAACTGAAAATATAAATTCTGCAACAGATACGGACGCAATTCTCATCGAGTGAACATGTAAACTTGTAAGGCTACCTTTTGGTATTTTATGCAAACATTAATTATATATATTACAACTTAAGGCAACTCCGGTGTAATCTCTTATTATTTCATTGGTCCTGCTTACAGTCTATTATAATCCTAACACTTGCTTTGAAATACTCAATCTTGTCAAGCAATTTAACGGCACGCCCTAGAAATCTGATACATTTCATTTAGCAGAACAATGAAAGGGGGACTAAAAAAGTCGATGCACATACCCAAAATTAATGGGCAATTTCACCATATATACATATACCCAAAATTAATGGGCAATTTCACCATATATATATATATATATATATGATGGTTTCAGAGTCAAAAATGACACAATTTTCTTAGATTTCGAAAGAGAATTCTAAATAACAAATCAATTCATTATATACTATTTTAAGAAAGTATTAAAGGTTTAGAGGTTCTGAGATCGCTATCTCATACCAAAAAGAGTAGCCACACTTTGGAGAGCAATATGGGAAATAGAAAAAGAAAATATAATCTATACGTTCTAAACAAACTATGAAGGTTGAATTTGTAGCGCTGAATAAAGAGATAGCACAAATTTATTCTGTCTCCAAACTAGTAAATTTCTTAATGAATGAATTGTTTGAATTGGATTGATACGTATGCCTTACCAATTCTATGGATGCTCAGATTTATTCATTCGAAC
Source organism: Heliamphora exappendiculata (assembly GCA_034768845.1). Classification (NCBI taxonomy): domain Eukaryota; kingdom Viridiplantae; phylum Streptophyta; class Magnoliopsida; order Ericales; family Sarraceniaceae; genus Heliamphora; species Heliamphora exappendiculata. The sequence continues at coordinate 2,335,526 of JAOTRH010000020.1, read as the reverse complement.
AACCTCTTTTTATTGTAATATTAACCCCTTTTTATTGTAATATTAGGTTTTTCATGGGTCAAGCACAGAAAAGGGTAAAAAATTGTGCCTCTTAAATCTCAGGCCACCATGCAAAAAAAAAATATTTTAATTTAACAATTGGCTTTTAATTATTTTAAATAAAAAACCAAAAACTTAGACTTTAAATCAGAGTCAAATGAAGCCTTGATGTCCTAAGAAGGGTAAAAACAATATTTCATATCTACTTGCTACTCTGAAATACTGTTAAATAGAAAAGTAGACAAATGAATTCTACCCATGAGTATATGCATATTTATTGTGGCGGAGCCAGAATTATTTCCTAGTGGGGTTACTGAACAATGTTCATCATTTTATAAAATACAACCACCTTTTAAGTGCATTGGATCCTCTTGAAGAAGCATATCTTCTTCTTTTTAAAGAAAAAAATATGCTTAAGTTATAAAAAATTACTTTCTCGTTATAAAAAATTAAAGGTGGACGGATTCAACTTGGGGTGAATTCTTAATCGCGGCATTGAGTCCATCAAGTGAATGAACACGCAGTGTGGGTCCAACCCATAATGATTTCGAGGGTGGAGCCCAATTTGCACTTTACGCTTGACCCGAGTTTGGGATCATTAGTGAAAGTAATATAGCCGAGTAAAGAGCATTAATGAGAATAGTATGACCTAGCTTGGAGTATTAAAGGCAATTGGAGTAACCCTAGGAATCCCAAACAAACCCACTGTAAAACTTCATTTTTAAAACTCATGGGCATGACCTAATGACCTGCAACATGAAGCTCTTGATGGAATCCAGCCTATCATTAACTCTTAGAAGTAGGAATCTCAAGCATCTTTATAGATGGGTCCAATTTACATTAAAAAAGTATAGAACATTATTTCTTTAAAAACTCTGCTAAACTGAATTTAGGAATTTAGATTGTTCCTCTTTGATATTTCTTTCCCTGAAACCCATTATACACCAACTTTACCATTTGAGTGGCATTCCAACATCTATCGCCGGATAGTCTCACAGTGATTATCTTGTGCAGGTTCATTTAATCCATAAGAAAGATTCAAAGGAGTGATTCCTGTCCATTTCAAACACTATTACGATTTTACCCCCACACAGAAATCTAAAAAGCAATTTTTTTTTTATTAATGTTTAGAAAGTTGACAAAATATGAACATAAGCTATTTTTTTTTTAAACTTTTTAAAATCATCTCGTTATGAGACGTCTAATTAATATTTTTTTAATAATGCTGAAAATAGTTTAGAAAGAACAGAAAGATATATTTTCACAATTCTATATTATATTAACAATCCTATATTATATTATGAATATAATCTATATTTTGACTGAAAATGTCTTTCTGTTCTTTCTATACTGTTTTCAGTATTAAATACAAAAGAGTTTTAAAAAATAAAAATAAATTATTTAAAAAAAGCTCTAACAAACGCCAAAGTATCATTTGGTTCAATAGAATGATTTTTTACAAGAACTGAATGACAATTTATTAGTATTATTTTGTAATTTTCATTCCATTAAATAGAAAAATAGTAATAACTTTTGAAATTGATATTCTATTTTGTTAACTAACCAAACACTAGAAGAAATATTTCAACAAAATTATTATTTCATTTTACCATTATTTTTATTCAATCAAGTCCAAAGAGTGTTTACTCCTAACCACCTACCAACTCATTTGGCTTTTTTTGTCTAAAAAAAGGGGGTTCATTTGGTCTGGACTTCAAACCCTTTCTTATTGAATGATCTGAGTTATTGTAAGAGCTAGGATGGCATCATGGCAGAGACCTTAACTTTGTCTGCCAAGAGGCAAGAATGTCAAGTGGATTCATCAATGGTTTTAGATCTATTTTCCAAGTCCACAGCCAATGAGAAGGCTCTGTCTTGTTCAGTAGTCTCAGAATATCATGAATTATTTTTGCGTAACGATGTAATGGATCACATTTTGAGTGAAGCAATGCTGATTAGCTTTTATTAAGTAAGTAAAAGACAAGAATGACCCGTTTAATATGCATTATTTGTTTTTTGGACATTGCTTATATAATATCTTGATAGGAATAAGATCAGCTCAAGAACTAAAAAACCTTAATAGCTCAAAAGACATTGTTATTACAATTTTAAGTGAATTTACGATGATTATCCAAACTATTTATTTATCAGTTAGGTAAAGAAGATCATATATGATGATATTTAATTTGATTGAATATCGAAAATACATGATCAGATTGCATTTTCTTTGACAAAATAAACGGTTTAAACTTAAACAGTTAATTTAGACAAAGGTAATTTATTTTGTAAAATAAAATGCGATTCGTTTATATATATATTAATGTGTGATCAATTTTAATATTTACATAAATAATCTTCGTTGCTAGCTCTGTGAGATGAAGCGTTCGGATTATTGTAGTAAATCTATCGTAAACTTACAAAATAAATAAGTTTGAAGATTATTATCTTTTTGTTTGGTTTAGTTTTTTTTGAATATTTTTTGTTTAAAAGATACTTAAAAAGTCAATTTGTTTGGTGTCTCATTATAATCAATTAAATTTTTTAATATTTTTTTATATTTATTTTTTATTAAAAAATAAAAAAAAATTTAACAAAATTAAGCCAAACACATGGATGTAGGGAGAAGTTTGACCCATACCCATTCTGATAACTTTATAATTTGCCCCATTGAATACAAAAGGCCCACCGTGATTGAAGGGTCTACATCAAAGTCAAGCGACTTTAATTGACCCATGCCATAAAATTTCTTTTTAATGCTCAGTACTTTTTGAATTATAGTTCACTCTAATAATTTAATGAAATTATTTTATATGTTAAATAAAATAATTATATGAAAATATAAATTCCATTAAGTATATAAATAGTTGTAAAGTTGAATTACCAATTAACTTTGCTTAAAAAATCAATAGTTTTTTCTTTCCAGAAGAGCTAATTAATAATAAATAGTTTTTTGGTTAAATTTCTGATAAAATAATATTTCCCATTGGGTAGATTACCTAGATGATGAATAAGTTTGGTAAAATACTATGATTATTTATAATAATTTTAGGAAATGATTTGTTTCTTGTTTGGGTTTACAAAAGCAGGGTGCTGTTTGGCCCGTAATACCAACCTCGGACTTCACTTCAATGATTTAAATTGATTATTTTGTAAATTTTAGTATAGTTGTTTATTTTTTTATTAAGATAAATATAATTTATTTAATTATTTAACAAAATTTGATTAATTTATTTTTTTACATAAATAATTTTTATACTCAGATCTTAAAAAGAAACTATATAAACTATTAAAATAAAATTAATATAAGTCCTACAAGTCTAAACAACACCGTGTTAATTCATCCTTAATTTTAGAATTGCTATTAATAGCACGGTTTTTTAACGTACCATGATTTTACCATTTACTTAGGACCCGTTTGGCTACTCTATTTTTAAAATTTTCTGGCTGAAAATGCAAAAGGATAAAATGATGTTTGGCGGAAACTAACAACTTATAGATTGTAGCTTATAGCAAAAATTATAAATATTTAGTAAAAATTGTATATTATAGCTGAAATAAAAAAAATAGTTATGATTTTTAGTAGAAGTTATAGGTGTTTAAAATAAATTATAATTTATAACTAAAATTAGTAATAAAAAGCTAAAAATTATAGAAGAAAACTTTACCAAACACCCCAACACATGATCCATTTGGTCAAAATTTTAAAAAGTTAAAAAGTTAAATTAAAATACTAATTTTTAAAATATTTTATTTAAACTCATAACACTTTCAAAATATAATAATATTTCTTATTCATAACTTATTTATTATCACTACCAACTACATAAAATTATTAATATCAAATATATAGAATGACAAAATTATCTAATTTAAACAAAAAATCAAAAAAAAATACTACCAACTACATAAAACTATTAATATCAAATATATAGAAGGATAAAATTATTTAATTTAAATAAAAAATTAAAAAAAAAACTAATTTTTACTCAAACAATTAACTTTTTACAAATGACGTACTTTAAACAAAATTTAGTTTTTTAGACTAAAAAAGTAAAAAAAAAAAAAAAAAAAACTAATTGTCAATCAAAAACTTTAAATTCGAACATATATTTTAAAATAACTTTATATTTCTCTAGTTTGCCCCTCTCCCCTCCCAATATTTTCATTTTAAAATTTGTCATTGTGCAGAACAGCAGATTTGAATACAGAGTTCCAACTGTTAACCTTTATCTCCTATTTTGTTTTTAAAAAAGACTATTCACACTTAATAATTTAACTTTCTATTGAATAAAATGCCAATATTGATCTCAATAAAATAAAATAAATTTAATTTCTAAAAATTATTTTAAATATTACAACTTAAAAGTAAAAAGCGAATGCCACTCCAACAAATAATCTTAAAAGTCATTATCTAAATTTTTGTGTGTGTGAATATTTTAGGCTATCCAAACCAGCTTTCGTATTTTTTAATTAATTTTTAAAAGATTAATTTTACCGTTCACTAAAGAGGGTTTCAATTAATAACGAGGGAATGATTTTTAAAATTATCTTAAAAGTCTATTCTTTCTATTAAAAAAAATCTAAACTTCTAAAAGCATCCCAAACGGTCCGCATCAATATCCAACCCTACCACTAAGGCGAGCATGATGATTTTGTGGGTTTCTTGGATAGATCGATTCCCCCATGGACAGGGTTGAAATGTCTAAAAACTATAATGTTATTGTTATTGTTATTGTTTTTGTTTTTGTTTTGTTTCTGTATTTACAGAATTTTCTTATATTTCTTTAATTTAATTCCTCTAATTAAGAATAATTAAAAAATATAATTTTGATCAAAAGAAAAAACCATAAAAATAAAAAAAGCAATGTTTTAGTAAAAATTTAACTTATTTTGTTATTAGTAAACTCTTTTCAAATTTATCAAAAATTATTTTTCGAATAAAACAAGGATCATCCATTTTTATTTGATATAAGTGTATGATTAACAACCAGTTTAAAAATTATTATTTTTTATATTTTTAGTTAAAAAATTAAATTAAATTTAAAGTAAGTTGTTCGGCAATTTAATTTTTAAACTAATTTTTTTGAACTTACTTGTTTGGATAAAAAATTAGTTTTTTTTATTTTTTGTTCAAAGTAAATAATTTTATTTTTTTATATATTTGATATTAATAATTATATGTAATTGATAGTAATAGTAAACAAGTTGTTACACGGGGTATTATTGTATTTTAAAAGTAGTAGGAATTTGAATCGAATATTCTTAAAATTTGTATTTTGATTTAATTTTTTAGTTTTAAATTTTTTTCTACAGAACAAATAACCTTAATTTTTTGACCTTTTTAACCAAAAAAAAATTTTAAAAATCAAAATTATCTATCAAATATTATTTTTTTTAAAATAAAAATTTCACTCAAACAATCTCACGAAATACTCCAAAGAGTGTTTAATAATTTTTCTAGATGATATCTTAATACACATCTAGTTCCCTTGAGATTCTCCATGTCACATGCCCTTAATCGAAAAAAATAAAAATAAAAACTTAGATGTCCCTTAATGCAAAGGATGAATATTGAGGTACTGTTTGGCATCAATAATAAAGTTGATTTTTTTTTTTATAAAAATGCCTAATTTTTAGCTAATTCGATTGGAATAATAATTTTGCACGATTTTTAAAATAATTCCAAAAAAAGTCAATCTTTTTTTTTCTTCTTTTTTTATTCTAACATTTATATTTTCAAATTATCCTAATCATTCTCAAATTTTTTTATTCATTTAAAAATAATAATAATTAAACTTATTAAAAGCCAAACTTCTATCCCAAACAGGCACTGAACCTTACCCCGAAATGCTAATAATGCAAGTGCAGGCCCCGGATCAATTGTGGAATTTGACCACTCAGGAAGCTTCCCCACATCTAGGGAACCCAATTTCACATCTCCATATTTTGTTCTCCATAATTAAATAAGTCATCCAAAAGTTTATATATATATAAACTTTTGCTTATATATGGTTTATAAATATATAATTTATGCTTTTAAAATATAATAAAATTAAAATATAATAATATTACATTTATCTCGTTTTATTTTTATCATTTTAATTTTTGTTATTCATCAACAATTATTTCTCTTTTTTTTTCACCCTTAAATCTCATTAATATCATTACGGGAATGATTGACTTACTATTAGTAATATGTTCCCACTTGCATTCTGTCATACTATTTTTTCAATTCTTCTCATCGCATTTTCACTCGATAAGATTGAAATTTTAAAATTAAAAACAACTTCATGTCTCGAACCGTACCATTACCATTTCTAATAACATAAGCTAGCATCAATTGTAGAAGAAAGAAATTAAATTAACTTTAGAACAAGACAGACACATAATTTTAATTTAGAAAGAACGAATTATATTTATAAATTTTTAAGAAGACATATATTAAGTTTTTAAAAAAAAATTTAGATAAGCAAACCTATATAATTTTCAAGTATTATGAAATAATACTATTATAATAGTAAACTTTTTAAAAATTTGAGGGAGGTGACTCTCCCATCCCCTTTATTGGGTCCTTCTATGCTTTAGAGTATCTCTAACTTGTAATTCATAACTTTATTTTAGGGAAAATTGATGTTCATTAACTTTATTAAAAATTCTGAATTTATGTGAATATTAAAATACTCTAAACCCATATTTGAATATAAACTATTTTTTATTCCTCTAAAATGAAAAATTGGGTTGAAATGCTCTTAGGTGATATTTGGTATTATTAAAATTAATAAATTATATATTTTAGCTTGTAACAAAAGTTGTGAGTCACACCCATAGTTTAGTCCAAGTGGTATATTCCCTTGGTTTTTAATTGTGAGATTTTAGATTCGAGCTGATAGAACAGTATCAACCAAATGGTTTAAGGTGTTTGCTTCTAAATAGAGGTTTGGGGTAAGGTGTAGGGTGTAATGAGTGTATGAGTTTAACCGTTTAAAAAAAAAAGAGTTGTGAGTGTTTGGTAAAAATTGTAACTTGTAATTAAAATAAAAAAAGTAGTTATAATTTGTAACAAAAATTATAAGTATTTAAAAAAAATTAAAATTTATAACTAAAATTAATAATTAAAAATAAAAAATTATTAATTATAACTTTGCCAAACACGTTCTAATTTAAAAACAATTATTAACTGTTCTGCAGATCGGACCGGGACCCATCCAGTAGTGCCATAAATCCTTTTAAGAGCCACGCCACATCACTTACAATAGACTTATAACACAATAATCCTTATTTATTAGTGGAAACACTTAGGACACAAAAATTAACCACAAAATACACAAACTGTATCTTGACCATTCATTTTTTATTTAATAATATTTAATATTAATTTATGTTAATAATTTGAACCGTTCATATTAAAAGTGTTTGGCCAAGTTTTTTGGTTTAGTTTTTAACTTTTTGTAATTAAATATAATTATAAGTTAGAATTTTTTTTCAACACTCACAACTTATATTATAAGTTTTAGTTACTTTTTTTCTATTTTAGTTACACACTATAATATTTACAAAATCACTTACAACTCCTGTCACAAGATACAATTTATAAATTATTAGTTCTAACAATTTTAAGCAACTCAATTGTAAAATTATTGAAACGTGCAAAAAATTAAATTAATTTGATCGACAACTAGATAATAGAATCACATTAAATTTAAAAAATTATATAATTTAATTTCAAAATTATACTTATCATCTATTTTTTATGATATACGTATTTTGACCATATAGTATCGATGTCTTATTGATTTGATTTTTTTGTATGTATAATCTTCTCAATTAACTGATAATATGAATAGATCAAATTACTAAAATAAATTATTTTAAATATTATAAATAAAAATAAAACTCTTTCTGTTTATTTAAAAAATGGAGAGAACTTAATCCATCCATATGTATTAAAACTTAAAAGTATTTTGAGTTCCTCGCGTATATTATTAATGATAAAAATATACGATGATATTATTAATGATAAAAATATACAATTTCATCGATTTGTCTACAATTGATATATATAGGACCCATTTTGTAACTTCTAACTTTTTAAATTTTTTGCTAAAGCGGTTAAAAAGCAAACATTATCCATCTAAAAAAAAAAGTAAAAAAAGTAAAAAATTAAATCAAAACATTAATAACTCTTATAAAATATTTTATTTATACTCTAACTATTTTTAAAATACAATAATATTTTCGTATTTATAACTTATTTACTACATTTACCAACTACATATAATTGTTAATTTTAAATATATAAATAATTAAAATTGTCAAATTTAAAAAAAATTTCAAATTTTAGCTAAAAATACACAAAAAAATAAAAAAATTTATTTTTAAGTTAATTGCCAATCGAGTCCTTAATATTACTAGTACTTTACATGTAGAGTGTTTGACAAAACTATTTTTAATAACTTTTAACTTTTTATTATTAATTTTAGTTATAAATTATAATTTTTTTAAAATACTTATAACTTCTACTAAGACCCCAATTAATAATTAGCTTTAAAACTATTTTTTTTTGTTTTTTGTATTTTTAACCAAAGAGTTAAATTAAATTCAAAGTAAATTATTTAATAACTTAACTTTTAAGCTAATTTTGTTGACGTTGATTGTTTGGATAAAAGTTAACATTTTAACTTTTTGTTAAAAGTTAACAATTTTATTTTTTTATATATTTAATATTATTAATTGTATATAATTAATAATGATAATAAATAAGTTATGAATAAATAGTATTATTATATTTTAAAAGTAATAATAATTTAATTTAAATATTTTTAAATTTATATTTTAATTTAATTTTTTTACTCTTAAAATATTTTGCTTGGCCTAAAATTTATAATTATTGTTTTTATTTTAAAAACAAATTATAATTTTTACTGATAAAATCACAACTTCTACAAATAGGTACTAGTTTCGGCCAAACGCCATAATGGTTAAAGAAGAGGAAGACAGTTGTCTGCAAAAAGGCAGGGACATCAGAGAGGGACTGAAATGCTTTTACCCCGTGCCTATTGGCAATGAGATTTCCCTCACAATCTTATTCTCCGCCTCAAAAGAAGCAAACCCACTTAAAAATTCTCAATGACACCCAAAAAAGCAAGAAAAAGAAAAAGGGAGAAGTAGAATTCAATTTTGGACCAAACTCAGCAGATAATAATGATATAGCAGCAGAAAGCCCTTTGAGGTAGATTTTAAATGTACAGTTCACATAAATACCCAAATGAAAGAGATGAAGAAATATGATGCTTATCCCCAACATTCATAAGCAAGCATTCAGTATCTGAGAAAGACACAATTTACATCATCTCCTATCAGCAGATCCCCCACCCCAAACTTCAAAGGCAACCAGAAACAAACACAAAACACTAACACAATCAAAACTCCGAGAATTGAAAATTACTAAAAGACAATAGTGTGAACAAATTTAGCAAGAGTTAGTCTCGTTGTCATTGCTACCGCCGTATAAATTTAGGCAAGAGAATTGGTAGAATGACAAAAGGTTAATGCTTCTGTTATAAAAACCTTTCACCGCCTTGCTCCGTGCAAGGTAGAACAAAAATCAATAAACATGCACTGCTCAAAACGTCAAATGGGGAAACTGAACTCCAACTCCATAGTTGGCTACTGAACTGAAAGCATAAGATTCGCCCAGAACCTGTGAATGGTTATACTCTATTTAGGGATCAATAGAGGCATACCCTAACTTGGTGGAATTCCTCGATTACCCGACTCCTAAGTTGTAACTTGATGTGTTAGTCAATTAAAAACTACATTCATATAAACAACTGCCCTAATTTTTTTTTCGCCCTTAGCATTGTTAGACTTCTATTTTCCAGACCACATTGTCAATGTTGCTGTTGTGTGCTTTTTCCAGCGCTGCAACCTTAGCCTGATTGCTTGCAAGGGCAATCACGCTTTTTCCCCTTTCATCTTGTTGGAGTTCACATGCTTCGCTGAGGGAACCGGACCTCAAGTCTGCTGGGGGGATGAAACAATCCACTGACAAGCCTGGAACATTGAATGCGACCTCTTCAATTGTCCAAGCTTCTTCCATCCTTGTCTTTGTATGGCTCATTGCCATCTCACCAAACCTAAAAAGGGTCACCACAGACCGCCCAGAGTGAGCAATCATAATCCCTTCAACAGGTCTGTAATCTTCAAGGAAAGAATTGATGGTGGTTTCCCAATAAACTGCATCGCCACCATTGGACTGAATGCGCGTAAGATGAGAATCCTCCATGTGAACTAGAAGGCCAGTCTTTTGGCTAAAGTAGCCAAACAACACGTGCCTTATGATCTCCGCTGGGCCCTCACTCCTTGCCTTCAATGTATGAGGACCAGCACAAAGCTTGAGGATGAAGCAGTCCTCGCCATTGATCTTTTTCTCTCCAATACATCTTGCATCGGCGAACATACTAGCAGTGGTTCTGGGGTCAAGTCCCTGTAAAGAACATGGCCAAGATCTAGAAACGATCAACTACAGTCTACCAAAAAAAATAATAATAATTAAGCCAGAGCATGCACGCGGGCACAAAGTATCACCTGAAGGGCACGTCGTAAAGGTCTCACAGGTCCTTTAGCAGTATGGGAACCAAGCCAAGGTGTGTGCCTCCATACGAGCTTACCATTGCAGCCTGCATGAACCTTGCTTCCCCCCACTGCAAGCTCCACATACCACATGTCAGGATTCATCTGCCAGAGGACAAACCCACCTGATTCTGCATCTCTTGCCGCATTCCGATGTTTTGATACCCTCGAGGCAGTTTCAAACTCGGTGGCTAACATCTTCACCTTTCCCATAGCATATGCATTCCTAATCGAATTCTGCAACTTTTGCCCTCCTGATGCTGCAGTATATTGCTGTAATATGTACTGAGCAGATGAAGTTTCCTGCGACAATACCATCCCGGAGCAGACTAAATCTCATATTTTCACAAATGACAAGAGAAGAACAAAATAAAGAACCAGAAGGTTGAAGAAACACTACAACCAGATAAAATACCCTGACCCAGAAGTGAGTTTCACAGGGGTCGTTGTGTGGTGCAATGTTGAAACCTTGGGCTGTAAAAGTAAAACCAGGTTTGAGTTTGGGGGAAACCCTTTGCGGGAACAATCCTAAAGGCTAAAGGTCAGGTAATATGCCTAATCCTCCCCACCACCACTGAAGTAATGGCCTTATAAACTCAAGGCTGCCATGTTTATATGAAACTTACATTTCATTTTTCCTTCCCTCTACTTTAAAGAATGAAAACTGCCAGAAATCACACTCAACTTGGCTACAGGCGTTTTTTCTAAACAACTTTTTATGGTTAGAAACCAAAATAGCACCAAATGTAAACAAATTTGTTTTCTTCTGCTTTCTCTGCATATTACCTAGCAATTAAACAGAGGATTGAAACCAATTTAAGGGGGGGAAAAGAGAATGATTCCACGGATCTGTTTCTTTACCTCATAAGTTCAAATAAACTAGTAAAATGGGATAAAAAGGGAAAAATAATTCATCCTCCATTGATGCAGAATACCGAAACTAATTATCATAAAAAGACACTAAAATCACTGGGTGTAATATTGACAAAAAGAACACTAATAAGGAGAGAACGCATGGAATGGGATAAAAATTCTATAATTCGCTCGAAGACAAGCTAACTATACTGTAATTTCCATTATAGTCATAGATCAAATACCACCACAACCTTGACAAAACAGAGAAACAATTCCCAAATTGTGAGATCAAGAGGAGAAGATGTTAAGTGAGAGAGAAAGACGTACAATGGGAGTGTCCTTGATGCTGAGATGAGGTAAAGGGTCGTTGGTGCTAACGTGCACCGGGGCGAGGGGAGCGCCCATAACACCGAGCAACAGCCTTAGATCAGAGCGCTTGAAAGCCGTCGAAGCCATCGACGGAGTCCTCGAGAGCTGCCCTTTCATCCACTGCCCTAATCCTACCCCTCCCCGCTTCGCGTCCCCGACTTCGCCTCTGTCGGGATCCGGACCCTCCATCAACGGTGTAAGGGTCTCGCCGACGGGCCTCAAGCTCCCGGATCTCGGCACCAATTGCTCGGGATTTGCCGCCGGACGTTGCTTCCTCCGCCGGAGCAGACCCGACATCGGCGACCCGCTCCGCGCCGGGCTCTTCGCCCGTGACCTCGCCGGCGACAGCCCTCGCACTACTTCTTCTTTCAACGCCGAGAAGAATCCTTGTTTTCTCTCCATTTTTTTTCGCCCAAAGCTCCAACACAGAGATTTTTATACAAGAACCAAAACCAGGAACTCTGGTTCTCTATCGATAGAAACGATTCTAGAGAGAGAATTGAAATTCAGAGAGGGAGAAAGAAGGAGAATGTGAACGAACTCTCCTCATATACGAATCTTCTCGCAGGGGAGGAGGAGGGGGTCGAACAAAAGCACTCACTCGTAAACTCCAATCAACGATGAATGGAAGTAAGAAATAGTTTGCACAGAGATGAAGTGAAGTGAAAATTCGTCTACATAGAGAGAGATAGGTGAGGAAATAGGTTCGTGTTTGGTTGGAGAGAAAGTTCGATTTGTAGATTTCAGGAAAGCAACAGTGAGAAACTGGTTCGAGAATAACGATTTCGAGGCAGGCAGTGTTCGCGAGAGAGAGAGAGAGAGAGAGAGAGAGAGAGGGGCGAGAAGCGTGTGTGTGTGCGCCTGGTGTGAAATGTGAAGGGACTTGTGTGTGTGTGTGTGAGAGACAGAGAGAGAGAGAGAGAGAGAGGGGAGTAACACACTGTGCTAGTGGCCTAGTGGGAAGTGGAGAGTGGCAGAGGGAGCTGTGACTTCACGCGCAGTATGGAGCGTGAAGTGCACGGTTTACACCAGATTGCTCGTTAAAATATGGGCTCCACTATCACTAACGAACTAGGAAAAAAAAGTACCGATGCCCTATAAATTTTTCTTTTAAAAGTTGTTTTTTAAATTTATTTTAATAAATTAAGGTATTTTATTTTTGCATTTTTTTTCATCTATTTGTAGTGTAAATTTATGATATTACTCTTTTACGTATATAGAAAGTAAACAAATGAAATAGTTGTTGGGATTAAAGTAGTAATTTTTTAACACAAATAAAATTATAATTATGCATATTAAAAAAATTTATGTAAAAATTTACGTAATTTATTACAATATATCTACATTTATAGTGAGAAATAATTTTTTATAATCATATAGCGTACAATTATAAGATAAAAAAATATTTAAAAATTTAACACCAACAATTTAAATTTTGAAATAAATTTTATTTTTTTGCTCAAAGTAACCCTAGTGCTCTTAATATTTTTTTAATACAATAATATTCCACTATTTTTAAAATATAATAATATTTTTTATTTATAATTTATTTACTATCACTACCAAATACATATAATTGTTAATATTAAATAATAGAAGAGTAAAATTATCTAGTTTGAACAAAAAATAAAAAAATTAATTTTTTACTCAAACATTTAACTTTAAAAAAACTAACTTAGGCCTATATTTGAATTAACTTTTTAAAGGATTTTTTTGCTTAAAAATTGAGTTTACTTGTTTGGCGTCAGTTAATTTTTTTTACATATTTTTATATTTATTTTTTTACAAAAAAATTTAAAATCAAAAAAATTTACAAAAAAAAGCTAGTACAAAAATAATCTCAAAATTTAAGTTACTTACCAATCTATTTTAAACCCAAATAACCTACTTTAATATTTTAAAATGTAAAAAATTAAATATTAAAACGTATTAATTTTATTTTAAATTGATACAAGAACCGGATAATATAGCGGGTTCACAGCCATGTTCTCGCCGCGAGTAATCTACCGCGCGTGTATTTGTCTTGTAAAGGGGTGTGCGTCGCGGTTAATTAAGGGGGAATACCTATCATTAGGGTTGTTCATCTAGTTTGGTGTATTTTGTTTTTAAATTCTGGATTTATTTATTTTTAGTTATTTTTTTAGATTAAATAAATAAATTATTAAATATTTCTCAAATACTATATTGATAAAGAAGCGCAGTACTTTTAGGTGATAAAAATATTCGATTCGGGATATGTGGGTCTTTCTTGTCGACGTTATCTCGCTACCCAATAAAAATTAATATACATTGTTCTCCTCGTATTATTTTTTATTATGTTATTAAAAAATAATATCACAAAGTATTTTAAAATTATTAAATAATTATTCATTCAAATAAATATATTTTTTATATTTCTCCTGAAAATGTAAAAAAGTAAAAAGTTTTAACTAACAAAAAATAAATAAATAAGATGCAAAAGCCAATTTAACATAATTTTGGTATTTTTGTCTTTTTTTTTTTATTTTTAGTAAATTTTTTCAATTTTGATCCAAACAAATATATTTTCAAATTTCACTATTCACAAAAAAATAAAAAAATAAAAAAATCAAAATATAAAAAATGTTTAAAAATAATTTGACAAAAAAGAACAGTTAAAAAATCATTTTAAACCAAATATAAGTTTAGTTATGGCGGATTACGATTGATACGATCAAAATTAGTTATGGTGAATTAGGATTGATACGTCTCATCTAGCTATCAAATATTATTAGGGCTTGTTTGTCATGGGAATGATAGGAATTAAATTAGGAAAAATATAATCATATAATTTCAAATTAATAATACCAAGCTTGTATTATTAATAATTCAATCTTCTAAGTGCTAGCATAAACCTTTGCTAAGAATGGAACTTTAATTATAAAAGTAACAAAATATTATTTTAAAACTTTTTTATTAAAACATTAAAAAATATGTCAGATTAGTTTTTATTAGTCCTTATAAAATTGTTGCATATAAACTCTTATAAAAATTGGTGTATTTAATTAATTTTTTTTTATAAAAATTATTTTACCATTAGTAACATAGTCACGATCTTGTACAATATATATGATGCATATAAAATGAAGTATTAATATAAAGACTTTTAATTTAAATGTTTTTAAATAATTATATTTTATGAGAAATTAGTAGTAATATTACAAATGTATTATGTCTTATTTAGAATATAAAAATTAATATTTTTAGTTAGTTTTTTTTTCTTCACAAAAATATGTATATTTCGGACCTTAATTTGGAAAAATTAAATTATATTACAAATGAAATTCATGATACAATATTGATAGAACTCTTGTATATTTAGAATTCGAGGGAGGTCGAATAATTAATTAGCCGATATAGCATCCATGTCAGCGAATAAAAAGTTGAGCTCTGCATCAAGACCAATCAAGTGTTGAGGTGGCAAGATCAGGTACCTCGACTAGTCCAGTTCAGGTAAATGGAGTAACTCAACTAGTAAGAGCCGAGCTGTTCAGACATCGAGACATAATCAATCGAGTTCATAGCCCGTATCTCTGGTTTGACAATTTTGTTGTTGTGTTAGAAACAATTGAACCATTCTCAGAGTCAGGATGTTAAAAATGTTTAGCCAGAGTTCTATACAAGGTCTGAAGCTAAGTGGGACAAGTCCTGACATAACAAATAGAATACATAACACATGCAGTAGTCATGAATAAGTTTTAACAGTTAGAATAAGCAGAGAAAGGACGACCAACCCATCTTGGGTCGGGTTGGACAAATAACCTATCATGAATCAAAAATATTCTTTACTATAAAAGGCAGACAAACAACAAACAAAGTATATATTGACAACTCTAGAACCAAAATTATGTTAAAATACTCTCTTTAACTTATTATATTTTTCTCTTTAAAACTTTGCTTTAGTTCAATCTTCGGAGGGTTCTCCAGTTGAGCAATGGACAGGACAATCTCACCGCTTTGTTATGAAGGTATACATGGATACATTTTTAACACCTTTGACCAGTGAGGACGAGGCCCATAGATCTCAATATTTAACTCTATGCAGAATTTATATATTTTGACCAATTTAACTCTGTTTGAAAATAATTTTTTTTTTAAATATCGGTTCAAATTGGTAGAAAAAACCCAATTAATTTAGCTCGAGCTAGAAGTTTTAGAAGTATTGAATTCAATTTCAAACTATATATTCTTAATTAGGTAATCATGATTAATTTTAATTTAAAATAAATGTTAGGCTAATAAAAAATAAAAAATTTCAAGAAAAATGGATTCAGGGTTCTAGTACAAAGAAATTAGAATGTTTTACCATAATATAACATATAAATACAATTCTCAATTTAAGATAGTCAAATATCTTTTAAAGGCAAATTGATGGTATATTTTAAAAGAATAATATGCAAAATTTAAGAGATGAAATAAATTCATATAGTATATATGTTTTCTAATTTGAGATAGGAAAAAAAAATTAAGGCAGTGTTTTTATCTTAACAAAAAATGAAAAATAAAATTGATTTCATCTTAATATAAAATCAAGTATAATTAATTTAGACAATCACTAGATGACATGTGCTATTATTAAATTTAAACAATTTAAAAAATAAAAAAATTAAATTGAAACGTTTGAACACTTAGAGATGATAATATAATTGAAAGATTACTAGCATTAATATTCAAGTTATTTTTGCACCTTATTTAATGACTAATAATAACTTTATAATTTTTATTTTGTTCTTTATTCCACTTTAAAACTTAATTTCTAATATTGGCTCATTAATTTATTTTATATTATTTTATTTTTTTCTCTAGTGAATATTTTTTATCATCAAGTAAAAAAATTTACTTTTGGAAATTCTTTCGTTTAAACATCTAAAAAAATAGAATCTATTTTTTGTTAACCAAAAAATAACAAAACATGCAGAAAAATAAAAATATGCCAAAATATATAAGCATGACTTATTGGCTTATTTTTGTTTTACATAAATTTCTTTCATCCTTTGGTTAAAATAAATTATTTTTCTAATTTGTTTAGTTGATAATTAGATTAATCTTTTACATTTTCAGTGTAGAGAAAATTTTCGATTCCAAAACATAAAATCTATCCTTTTTCATTTTAAACCTAAATTCTTTTATTTTAAAAATGAGAAATTTATCAGTTTCAAAATATAAAAAAAAATGTAATTTTTTAGTTCTTAAATTGTTAATTTTTTAACTGTCATTTATTTGTAAGTTTTCAAAGTAAAAAAAATCAGACACTAATTTTTCAGAAAATCTTCTTTTAAAATTTATAAAAAAAAATTCAAATTCTGAATATCAATATTACTTGCACAGTGAAATATAAAATGGGAAATGTTTAAACAAAAAATTTTCAGCTCGAAACATAAAAATTTATCAGTGCAACAGAGAAATGTATTAATTCATTCATTTTTTTTAACGTAATTTTATATTTAATATAAATATTATTTGATAAATTTCGACAACTAATACAAATATTAATTTTATTAGATATGAATCATGACAGTAAAAGTTATAAAGTTTTAAAATCTTTAATTAAAAATATAAGAAACTCACCACAAACTACATAAATAAAGATAAATTTGTCAAAATTAAAAATTATATTTAAACAGGATCTTATCTTTAAATACTTAGAACCAATTCTACTAAAAATTTATATTATAATAGAGATGAAATTTAGCATTATAATTTTTTTGAATATGTTGTTACTTTTAATAATTTAAAATTTTATTTATTATTTAAAATTATATTTATAATTAAATTATATTCAAAGTATATTTAGAAATGAGAAATTTTGACTCTTTTAAATAAAACTAATAATTAATTAATTTTATTATTTATAATTCAAGACGTATTCAATTTAATTCGAATGGTCAAACAAGCTCCTAAGAAAAAGTGTTTTGCGTACTTATTATTGTCCTGTCTTGTTAATGGTTTTCTAGAAGAAAAACCATAATGGCGCAGTATAATTTGCTAATTTGTTGGTTTTAGATTGTAGCATAGTAAGTTTGGTGTTTCACATGGTTTAAATTAATAATTTATAAATGATAGAAAAAATTATAAGTATTTAATAAAAATTATAATTTATGATTAAAATAAATAAAAAAATTATAAGTTGTAGTAGAAGTTTTAAATATTTTAAAAAATTTATAATTTACAGCTAAAATTATTAGAAAAAAGTTAAAAACTATTAACAATAACTTTGTTAAACATTCTCTAAATATATTAGAGGATCAATTAATTTTATATGTAAGCAAGATCTTGTTTGCCTTGCCTAAACTTGATTTTTAATATTTTGGCTTAAAGTTTTTAAAAATAGTAATTGTCAACAACCTTTTTTTTTCCCCGAGGATTGACAGTTTGAAATTATCTTTAAACTGCACAAAGTTTTTACTTATTTAATTTAAAGCTAATAAAATAAAAATAAACATAAAATTGAATTGTTAAATGAACCTCAAAATTGTCTGTCGCTAACAAAAATTGCATGACCTGAATTTACTCTCGAGTGACAGCAAACTCTAACATTATAGATTATTAAACAATAAAATTAATATAAAAATTACGATTTTAAAAGATATTTCGAAAGAAACTAACGAGTTTCCTAGGGAGAATTCGATTGTATTCGATTGTTGGCGTTCCGACCTCGAGAACGATTGGAATAGACAAAAGGGGAATAACAAACATCTACATAAGTAGAATATAAATCTCCACAAAGAAACCTATGTGCTGAGAAAATATATGCCCTTATAATTAATGTTGGGATTGATTTGAATTTATTTTTGGTATATTAAATTTAAAAATTCTTAGTCAATCAGTGATATTGAAAGATAAGAAAACTAAATTATATTGGGTTTCCTAAATCACATGGAAATCATGATAATCACATTGGTAATCTTTTAGACAATCAGTTTATTGAGTTAGATTTTAATTGAAATTCTTTTAAAATTTTTATAAAGGGAATTCAAGCACCAAAAATCTTAAGACACATGAGCAATGTGAAATATCTTAGATACATGAGAGAGGATCAAGTTGAGGTAAGAGAGAGTGTAAAGATAGAGAAAGAGAGAGTAATTGTAATTCTTATTTGGAGAACAGTGGATTCTTTTTTCTTGTCCCGTAAAGATATATAATCAGCCGAATCATGTATGTCCTTGTATTCTTCTTAAATGTTCTTGTTTTATTGTTTATTTGCCTTGTGTGAATTGTAGTCTACGTTGATTTTTTGCTACTCGACTAAATCTTATTTTAAAAATTTGTGCCTAAAATTTCAACAATTAAAAATAATTATTAACTCAAATCTTAATAAATAAAACAAAAATGTAGATAGCAAGCAATTTAGACACCATAATTCACACATTGTCACTTTTCAATTGTAACTTGTTGAAAAATATATCGTTATCACTACACATGCTTACAAGTTACAAAAATAATCCAATGATAATCAGGATGGATGTTTAGCCTTGAAAATGGCATTCTTGGCATTAATCTGCCCATAAAAAATTTGGACCTAAATAGAATTTTTTGGTAAAAAAAAGATGATATACGATTAAATAATGAGAAAAGATTACACACAAACAAACTAAAAAATAAGGAAAGAAATAAAACAAGAAAAGGAGAACAAAAAAGGGAGGAGCTATAGATTAAAGAGAGGAGAGACAAGTGAAGGGAAGTGAGAAAGAAGAAGGGTAAAAGGAGAACATAGAGAAAAGAGAGAGGTCTGAGATGGGAGAGACAAGTAGAGAAAGACTATTGAGAGAATCGAAAAGAGAGAAATTTGATATGAAAATGGTGGGTGGGGGAGAAGAGGCTAAAAAAGGATTGAAAGAATGGCATGCATGAGACGGCTCCCCTCCTTTAGGAGAAGAACTCTCTACAAAAATCAGTAGAATAAAGATGGAGAAAACCCTAAAAATATTTATATGTTTTATATAAATATAGCTAATACTGGTGGTATATGTACTAATTAGTAAAATTGCATGTGAATTCATTTAGCAACTCCCTTGTCTATACTGTGGGCAGTTGGGGGTAGTGGTGGTATTTGGTATTATTAAAATTAATAATATATTGATTATAATTTATAATAGAGTTATGAGTGTTTAACAAATATTATTATTTGTAATTGAAATAGAAAAAAATAATAATAATAATTTATAGCAGAAATTGTTTGTATATTTGACAAAAATTATAACTTATAACTAAAATTAATATTAAAAACTAAAAACTAACCACTAGTAATAATTTTGCCATAGATAGTCATGCATGATGTTGCTAACTTCTTATTAAGTATCGCATGCATGATGTGACTAACATCTTATTCATAAATAAGTTATACCACATGCAATTTCATACTGTTATAACTCTATTTTTAGGTTATTTTCCTCCATTTATTGTAAAATTAATAATTCTTCAATTCTTAAGCCATTTCTTGTTACGAAAATCCACTGTGTTATTTTTCCTCTCTACTTGCATTTATATTAGCATTTTTTAATTTTAGACGGAGAGTGGCCGCGGTTGTGGTAATCTTCCTTTAATCTTTTTCTTTCTTGATCTCCTTCTTTCTCTCCTTTTGACCTCTTTTTTTTTCTCTATTCCTTTCTCTTTCCTATTTGTTAAGTTCTTTTATTAATTTTATGTGATTTGTATTTTTTTTATTTTGGTGTATTTTTTTTCTTTCATCATCATCATCAGTTATTCACCACCTCATTCTTCTCTCGGATAGTTATTACATATATAGATATATACTATATTAACACAAGTGTATCGACACCAATAACGCTAATATTTAAACTAGGCAACTAGCTTTGGCCATCAAGTAGTAGTCTGTTTGCAACAGTTAAGTAGAGACTATGATACTATTCTAATTAGTTGTTAAACAAATGTAACAATATGCAACTCATACTAGTCGGCTTTTGTCTTTTGTTAGTTTTTTAGTGTGTTTTAATTAATTTCTCTGTGCGAAAGTTTTTGATTCTCTTTGGGTGGGATTTTTTAATCCTCCTTGGATGAAGGTTCATAATCATTCTTACCTAAAGAATTGATTTTTTATGTCAATCTTTTTTTTTTTTTTCTATGTAGAGGCTTTTCTCTCTCCGTGTGAAGAGATGTTTTGCTTCAACCGATATAATTTTTGTATGACTTTATATCAAATTTTCAGTGTGCGTAGGTCTCTTGGCTATTCTGATAATAAAAAAAATATCTATTTATTATTACATATAAACTAAGAATTATATAAATAATAAAACAATAATCATTATATAATTTATTATCTCATGGTATAAAAAAATATGTAGAATTCATAATCTTAGTTATCTCTTCTATTATTACCTATATAATTTGATTCTATACAGCAAATTGTGATTAATTCTTAAAAAATTAATCGAGGTACATACAAGCTGACTCAAACTCACTAAGATATTAGAAAATAATTCCATAGACCAAACATTAGCTTATAATAAATTACTTCAAATAAGTTAGGACACAAGGCCCTATATATTTATTGTTGTATGAGGAGGGTTATTAGTAAGAGTCCTTTCACTTGGCGCTCACTTAAGTTCAAGCTCAAGCCATAGGCAGGCTCAAAGAGACTGGTGAGGGCAATAACTCCTAAATTCTGGGAAAAAATTATAATTTTAATAGTATTAATTTTAAATAATTTAAAATTATATAGTTTTTTCAATTAAGATTTTCTTGAAAATCTAACATTTATCTATTAAGAGAATTTAAGAATCATTCGCCATTGAATTAAAATCATGCGCATATTGCTGCCTTCCTCATTTGTTTTAAATTATATATATATATATGTGTGTACTAGCGGTGACCGGAATAATTTAAACTCAGATAAATCACAATAGTAAAACATAAAATCAATAAAAAAAAATTAAAAATATATTTTTAAAAGTGTAAACACCACTTGATATATTGCATGGCTATGTCATCACTACGATACAGGGGAGGATACATATTTATCTGCATAATAAAATTGATGAATTTTCCAATTAATAGAAAATTTGTATAAAAATTATCCCAGTGCCTCTTATAACCAAAAAAAACAATTTATTATTTTTTATCATTTCACTTTCGATTATTAAATTTTATATAATTTATTTATCAATTATTAATTTCTTTTGATTTAATTCGTATTTAAGATTTTATTACTGTTTGACTTGGATTTGTCAATTAAATGATAAATTATATAACAATTGCCTTATAGTGCCTCTTAGAGCCAAAAAAAGAAATTTATCACCTTTTTATAATCTGTCTTTGATTAATGAGTTTTATATTATTGGTTTATTAATTACAATTGTTTATGATTTAATTTATATTTAAGTTTGGGTTCCTATTTAAAATTTTATCACTGGTTGCTATTTTAATTATTGTATAAATTATCAATTAATTAACAAAAGATTATAGTGCATGTGTTTGGACTAACTTTTTTTAGTGATTTTTAAATTTTTTGACTTTTTAATGTCAAATCATAACTTTTTTTGTGAGAGAAAAAATGAAAAAAAAAACTTTGCTTTTTGTATGAATCCAAACGAAATAACTTTTTTTAGTAAAAAAAATTAAAAAATTAAACTTAAAAATCAGGCCAAACATACCATAAGTAAGGTTAATGTTAAAAATATTCACTTAATTCTTTTTAAAAAAAACATCACAAAACATTAGAAAAAAAACCTACTAAGTTGTTTTTTTTTTTTTCTGTTATATCTGAATTTATTTTATTTTTTTAGACAAAACATTCTAGTTTCTAATTTCTCATGACGACATAAATTCAAAAAGTACACTCTCGCAGCACTCCTTTCCTCTCTCTTTCTCACTACCGCTGTCTCCTTTTTCCCTGTGCCCTCTCCCTCTCTCAAAATCGGCCCGGCTGCCCCTCACCCCTTGCGCGATTGATGTTCCTGTTGTGACCACTTCGATGGGTTGTGAGCCAATTAAAAATTATTTTATTCTAGATTTTAAAATTTGATTAGAATTGTTTATTATGTTAAACATATCGAGTATGTAATTTTTGTAAAGAATTAGATTAATTGGCAATTATTATTTATCTAATTAAAATATATTTATTTTAAAAAATTTAATTAACATATAATATTTTGAAAATAAACGATCAAACAAATATATCTAATTAAAACATAATAAATAATTTTAATTAAATTTTAAAATTCTAATAAAAACTATTTTAAACTCACAACTCACCGGTCACCACAGGAACCCAATCCCCACCCCACCTCTCTCTCTTTATAATTATTGGTAACAGATAATTGTCACAGTCCATTAATGGTAGGACCACGATCACCTTTCCTACTTTTGTTCCCCCAATTTTTCTATGGAAATTGGGAAGGACCCTAATACATGCACTATGCTTTTGGAATTAATTCATTCATTTCAATAAAGTTGTCAGAAAATTTCATATTGTTCTGATATTTTTCTATTGTTTTTTTTTTTAACTTATGAATTTTGTTTATTTTGTAATGCATTCAATAAAAAAAAATCATCACTTAAAATCATTTGAGATGTTAAATAATTAATGTTAATTGAGTTTGTTAAAAGGTTAAAATCGATTCTAAAAGTCAGTAAAAAGCTTATACAAACAAAGTCCTCCTTACGTGGAGGTTTGAATTTTTTTTTTTTTGCGAGCGTGTGAAAACTTTTTTCCGTGGAGATTTTTCTTTTTTGAGAAAATATCTTGTTATAACTGATGTACTTATTTGATTAATTTTATTTTGAATTAGCAATACGTTCAAGTTTAGTAACCATTTTGATAAAAAAAAAAAAAAATAGCAAGATAAACATGTCATTTGAGGAAAGAATAGGGGACCACAAGGACCACAGCACTGACTATTCTTACGTGGGAGATCTATACCGCATGAAAAATGAAATGTTAACATCACCGTGCAATATATAGACTATGAAGAGGGGCAATCCAACAATAATGTGAAAATGAGTTAAAATCTACGGGATTAAACCTATGGAATTTAAGGAATAATACAAAAAAAGAGACGAAAAAATATTACATAAAAATAAAATAAATAAATAAAAATAAAGTAAAAGAACCCAAATTTCAAATGAACAAATTAAAACTTGAAAAGGACAGTGAAATGGATTTTGAAACTTATTAACAATCTCTAAAAAAGGTATTGTTAGTAATTCCCGGATAGTGAAATCATTAAAAGAACATCCAATATTTTCAAAGGGTTGCAAATGGATTTGGAGGTTTAATGTTAGAATTTTAGACACAAATTCCCTAACGTAGCGAAAAAAAAAATCACTGCTTCAATTCACCTAAAGTAAGTAAATAACAAAAATACTTACAAGAACACGAGAATTTATGTGATTCGACTGACTGCCTATCTCAACGGGAGAAAAGAAACAATTTACTACTGAACAATAAAGAATACAAGATTAACTCTTTCAACCTCACAATCACTGTAGCTTCAAATTGAGCCAATCTCTGCTTTTTTATACTCTCTCTAACCTTTAAACTGAATCTCTCAATAGTAATGGACGTTCTTGGGTTTCTAGAACATTAATCCCTTTACATATAACCCACAAAAAATCCCAAAACACACTTCAGAACGTCGTAGCAGCGTTTAAGCGCCCTACGATTGCCTTACTAGAGCCCCATTCTGGACTTTTGGCGCTGAAGTGCCTCGCGAGCACCTTACTAGAGCCACATTCTGAACTTTTGGCGCTACATTCTGGACTTTTGGTGCTCAAGTGCCTCGCGAGCGCCTTACTAGAGCCATATTCTGGACTTTTGGCGCTCAAGTCCCCCGCGAGCACTCTGCAAGCACCAACTAGCGCCCTACGTGCGTCATGTAGCTCTCCTTTATGATTTTCTTGAAAAATTCGAATCACAAACCCAACAATCTTTATCTTGTCTTGAATTTTTCAACCATCATGAAGAACTGTCGGTGTTGTCTCGACCTGCACTCTTTTCACGGGTATGGGTGGTCCACCCTCACTAAATCTTTAACCTGAATAGACTTGAATCAAATTCAAATCAGACTTGAATTTGACCATTTTACAATCAACAAGCTTCTCATCTTTGGACAATATTTCAAACTCTAACTTTCAGTCTTCTGTGAAGACTCTACCTTATCAGACACTGTTACTTGCCCTTGAACTGTTCCCACTTCTATTGACTTAAACCACCATCACTCATTTTTTTGAGTGAGCTTTTTTATTAAGCTCCACCTTGACTGTTGCACTATTTTTCTGACTTTCTAACTTACGTTGCTTATCAACCTGATCATGCCCCAAATATTTGTGTCTTGTGCTGTCTCTACTATAATTAGTCTGTGTGTTAGTGGTAACTCCACCTATCATCGTGTTCCCTACCAATCTGTAGAGGCCATCTACTTTTTTCTCTTTCATGATAACTGAAGATCATTTTCTGATCTTTATTGTTCATCTTTTTCCTGTGAACTCATCATAACTTAGAGAATCTAATGTTGCCAAAGAAATCAAATTT
Source organism: Heliamphora exappendiculata (assembly GCA_034768845.1). Taxonomy (NCBI): domain Eukaryota; kingdom Viridiplantae; phylum Streptophyta; class Magnoliopsida; order Ericales; family Sarraceniaceae; genus Heliamphora; species Heliamphora exappendiculata. Next base: position 2,310,124 of record JAOTRH010000020.1, on the reverse strand, counting down.
TTCTTTAATATCGAAACATATATGATATTCTTCAAAATCCTTATAACCCCCGTCAAACATCCTAATTTTGACTGTACTCATTTTAATTAACTGACACACTGAGTCATTCCTCATTAGAACAGTACTGCCCATTGCAAAACTTATACGAGTCAAATCATTCCCTAAATGAACACATAGGATATGAGTATCTTGAGTCTAAAATTCATGACTTTGATAGAACATTAAAATCTAAGAAAATTAAAAATGCATGTCCGTCTATCTCACGGTCTGACGACTCCTCAGCCAAACTGACAAATTTTGCAGGTACTTTTCTTTTTTTCTTTTCCACCAAATGTTGTTTTAATTCTTGGTACTGGCTCTTGAAATGGTCATTTTTGTGGTAGTAGAAACATTCCACACCCTTTTTTGCACGTGACTTGGACCGAGATCTATCTCTGTTGGAACCCTCCTCACTAGATTTACTCATTTCCCTGCTTGATTCGAATTTAGCCACAAGTAGCCTATCTGTATCTAATTCACCATCCTTCTTCATATTCTCATGTGACAAAAGAGCACCGAAAACCTCTTCAAGTTTTAGAGTGTCCTTTCTGGACACTAGCGTTATCACTAGATGATCATAAGACGTTGAAAGCAATACCAACAAGAGTATCGCCTTATCCTCATTATCAACCTTTACTCTAGACTCGGGTAACTGTATGATGAGTGCATTATACGTATTTAGATGATCCAAAAGGTTTGTACCTTTTTCATCTGAAATCCATACAGTTGCTTTTTTATGTTACTAGAATCTTATTCATGTAGAGACCTTCCAACTTTTGTCAAATCTCATGCGTTGTTTCCACATCAAGCACGTTGTGAATAACTTTGTCTACCAGATACAACTAAATTGAACTCGCGGCCCTGGAATCGTCCTTCCCATCGTCATCAGTTATCTTCTCTAGCTCCCTTGCCTTACCGAGTAATTCCTTGGAGACTCCTTGTTGGATCAACAGATCCTTCATTCGTGTCTGTCATAGGGAGAAGTTATTCTTTCCAATAAATTTCTCTACTTTGTATATGATATTCACCATCTTAACTGCGATTGAGTGATTAAGCCAATAACTAAAAGTTCTAATACCAGTTATTGAGATTTTAGGCATAAATTCCCTAACGTAGCAAAAAAAGAAAATCACTGCTTTAATTCACACAAAGCAAGTAAAGAACAAGAACGCGAGAGTTTACGTGATTCGACTAACTGCCTACCTCGACGAGAGAGAAGAAACATTCCGCTATTGAATAATAAAGAATATATGATTCACTCTTTCAATCTTACAATCACTATACCCTCAAACTAAGCCTATCTGTCTCTCTAGCCTCTAAACTGAGTCTCATTAGAGTAATGGGCGTTCTTAGGTTTTTATAACATAAATTCATTTATATATAACCCACAAAAAATCTTAAAACACGTTTCAAAACGTCTCGGCGACACTCAAGCGCCCTGCGAGCCCGTACTAGCGCCATACCCGACGCTTAAGCACCTAGGTAGCGCACGGTTCTAATCTCTCAGTGCGCAAGCGCCCTGCGAGCGCCTTGCTAGCGCACGGTTCTAATCTCTCAGTGCGCAAGCACCCTGCGAGCGCCTTGCTAGTGCATTATTCTTGAATTTTGTGCTCAAGCGCCCTGCGAGCGATAACTAGCACCATCTAGTTTTGGCTTTTGTTTTTCTTGAAAAATTTAAACCACAAACCTAACACACCAATCATTGATAGTTCTAAAGTCGAGGACTTTAAGTGAGATTTTAAATGGAAGTGTTTTATGTTCAAAAAATTGTATTTTTTATTTTTTTTCTTTCACCTTTTGAAATGTAAAATTACAAATTAAATGTTCATGGTTAAGTTTTTCTAATATGAATATTAATTGATGACATTGTTAACTTGTAAATTTTCAATCGGTAACATTTCAACATTTCTTCTTCTTCTTAATTTGTTGTTTAACTCTTTTATTAAATGTTTGTTTTTGACAATCTTAATCCCAAATCAACTCAATTAGGCATTTTGGTAATATGTTCATTATTTGTTTAAATTTTTTTTCAAAGATCAATTAGTACTACTTTTTTTATTTGGGATTTTTTCCTTAGCTAGTTGACATATACTTAGATTTTGATTTTAAAAAAATTGCAAGAAAAAAGTTGCAAGATATTATGAATTATTTTCACACAAAATATACTATGTTCTAAACAAACAAAATTATATAGACTAAATTTAGAAACATAGACTAAATTTAAAAGATTTCAATTTAGGCTATTTTTTTAGTTTACCAAATAAAGTCTAACATGCTTAAATTGTGAACTTAATTATAATATTATTTTTTTAAAATTTAATTTTAAAGCACATATTACAATAGTGACCCTATATATTAGGGGCCCTATCGATTTGGGGAATTAGGCCACTGTCTTCACTTAATATATGGGCTACTCCTAACTATAAATGTGTTTATTGTAATTGAAATTATAAACTTAAAAAGTATAGTTGAAAAAAAATTAATTATGGCTTTAAGTAAAAGTTAAAACTTGTATACATATAAAGGTGCTTGTTGTAATCAAAATTATGTACTTACATAGCATAGTTTTAAAAAATTAATTATGACTTTTAGTAAAAATTATGAATATTTATTATAATTACAAAATTATAATTTTAAACAATAGAATTTGTGCTTATTATTTTGTAATCATAATTTATATGAAAAAAGTTATAAGGAATTTTTAATGAGGTATAAATTGAAAGCTAAAAAATAATTTTTAATAAATATCCTCTATGCGAAAAAGTGTTCAAAGGAAAAAAAAAATTTAAATTTTGAAATTTAAATATTTTACAATATTATGTCCAATGATCGGTAATCACACATGTAAACGTGAATTCATATTTTTAACTAGGTTTGTATTCTACGCTACGCATGTGCATTATTATTTATTATATAAATTATTAAATAAAAATTAAAAAAAACTAAAATCTAATAATATTTAGTATAAAATTTTAAAAGTCGCCATAAATAAGGAATTAGAAAAGCAAAATATTACTCATGAAATACATATATATTATACATAAAAATTTGTATTTATGGTTATACTAACTATTAAGTGACAAATTGTGTGTACTTAATAACTCTTATTTGAAAATAATTTTCATAGGAACATTGGATGTGGAGTTGGTTAATGAAAAATACTAAATACATATTTTTTTATTTAGTATATTGACCATATGCATTATAGGAAAATTTATACTTGTGAGTGTACCAACAAAATAGTGTGCACATTTAAAAACTTGTTGCATATATGGATTGAATTCAATTGACAATTGTAATTAATTTCTAAATTCAATTGGCAATTCAATTAATAATTAAGTTCCACATTCAATATTATTCAATTGGATTTAATTGGCAATTTAATTCTGGTGTAACTTCCAAGAGAGAGAACTTCTATATAAGAACTTCTCTATATTCTGTGGAGATTTGTGAAAAATAAAATACAAAAAAAGAGAGAATACAAATTTTGATACGGCAAGTTGTGAGAGAGAGAAAGACAGACGAGATACGTTCGAGTGGTCGATCTTTGGAGGTGTTCCAACGTTCGGATTATCTGTTTTATTCTAGGAGAGTGATGCCGGTGGAGAAACCTACAACACCCTTGGTAGGCGGTGAATCATTCTTAAGGAAACTGCGTTTGTATGACTCGATTTGCGTATTCTTTTCACGTTATTTTTTTTTTCATTTTCTGTAAATTCAATTTATTGCAATCGTTAGAAGTTAATAAACAAGTATTTTCTGGACCACCGAGCATATATTGTGTTATATTTCCAACAAAACTCTCTTTGTTAATTTGCATAATAATTTTTCTTACATTTTTACCCTTCAGATTAATAAATATTTTTTCATATTTACCTTTTTTATAGAGAGATTTATTTAAAAGAGAGATTTTGCCAAGAAAAATTGAATTACTTTAATTTTATTTTATTATAATAGTATAAAAGTATTGATAACAACTTCTACTGTTAGCAATTTACTAACTATATTTTCCTTCTTTCTATGTTTTGTTTTCATACTATAAATAGTATGTATTGTCTGATATGTGCACTCTCAATTTACTATTTGATTTAATGTTTTATTCCCAACAGTGAGATACAATATTATCATACACACCTCCTTTGTTGTTTGTCTACTGTCAGTGTGGGTTGCTTTCCAAACAATTATATATGTTTTGGATGGCAATAAAATGGGACAAGAGAGAGGCAAATAAGAGATAAATATAATATTTTTATAATTTAAATTTATTATATTTTTAAAAAAATAAATTATATATATATATATATATATATTTAAAAATATATATTAAATATAATCATAGGTAGAGCGAGAAAAGGATGCAGAAGAAGCACATATTGTCGCCATTCAATTTGTTACTAGCGGTGACAAAAGCCCATACATAATATTAATAAGT
>JAOTRH010000020.1:2278787-2299088 GCA_034768845.1 Heliamphora exappendiculata | reverse complement strand
GGGTGTTCATGGCTGCAACAAGTACTTTTGCATTTTCTCTTTTGCATGGTAATAATTTTCTATTGAATAAATTTATATTCTGACACGTGTATGATATTCATTGGTGTCTGGAATTGTTATGTTTCTTAAACTCATCATCTATTTTTCAAATGGTGATTCTTTGTTTTTACTTTTGCCCAGCACTACTGCCACCATTCTAATGGATAAATTATGTCTTAAAATGCTGGGAAGTTTGTACCTTCTTTTGGTTTCCAACAACCTCATCCCTTCTCGTTCTCAATATGGAGTAAGTACTTGATAATGTAACTTCTGTTCTGCTATGCAGATATCTTTTGGTCCCTTGGCAATGCAAGACGTGGAAGGGTCCTTGTTGAGCTCCTCTAACTCTAATCACATCTCATCTATTGTGCCAAAGAAGTATATTTCTTGTCATCCTTCACCAATATGCTATGAGAAACATTACAGAGAATACATGATAGCTTCATTACCTGAATTGAAAGTTCTTGATAACTTGCCCATCACAAAGAGTGATAGGGAGAGAGCCAACATTGTCTTTTCACAACACTTTGAGTACCTGCCATACAAAAAGAAGAATAAGGAGAGTATTGTCAGTATCCTACATAAGCGTGAAATCAGAGCAAGCTGTACTCCATCACAGAGTCGGAGTGGGAAGCAATTGTATGCTTCTTCAGCGAAGTCCCAATATTTCTTTTCTAGGACACTGTCTGCTGCAAAAGTGGGTTCTTCTGCTTGGCCTCTCTTGCGTCCACTTTCTATTTTGGGCAGCATATTAGGAGATGAAAGTAGAAATTTTCGTCCAAGGCAGTTTGAGTACCATCCTTCTGACTCGAGCCTTATGGCTTTCGGTACTTTGGATGGTGAAGTAGCTGTTATCAATCACGAGAATGGAAAAATTGTTAGTTACGTCCCATCACTTGGAGCAATGAATAGTGTGCTCGGACTATGCTGGCTCAAAAGGTATCCATCCAAGGTATGGTATTTTTCTAAGATTGAATGTGATGAAGAGAAAATAAACTTGTATTGGTTCGCAATAATAGTCCTGTACATCTCCACAATATTGTTTCTTACCCTTTTCCCATTATTCTTACTCTCCATCAAAATTATGTTATAGAGATACACTTACGGAGTGGTAGCCATCCTCTTAATCACAACGGTGCTTAGTTCCAAAGAGTCACGTGGCATCAAAGGCCAGTAGATTCAAGAATGTGTAAACTAAGATCATATTTACCTATCCAATATATAAATTCTGAAAACGGCAGACCTATGCTATTTAGAAAATAATTTGTCTTTAAAGGCTAAAACTTTTATTGAAGCCAGCATAAAGGTAGAAACTGAGATGAATCAATAAAGGTTAAACTTTTCTTGAAACTATGATTCTTGCTGAAATCCATCAGGGCAAGGCCCATCTTTATTCAACTTGAATTTAAAGGAAGAATGCTTCGGCCAATGATATTGACAGAAGGGGGTCTTGAAAACTCGAAGAAAATCCCACCTCTTAAGGGAGGGATTGTTTTCAAGCTAGACATTCGCCTTTGGTTGATTGGCACTCCTGTAGACTTCTTGGATATGCATGTTGGTTAATATAGTAGAGAATTTGATTATACCATTGAAAATTCAAACAAAATCCCACATCTTAAGGGAGGGATTGTTTTCAAGATAAACATTCGCTTTAGACGGGAGTCCGTTTTTGGATATTCAGGCCCCGATTGACAACTAGCAAAGTAAGTTTATTTTTATTTTTTATTTTTTATTTTTTATTTTTTTTTATTTAGCTGAAAAGTTAAATTTGGTCCAAAGTAGGTTTGATAAATTAGTTTTTAAGCTATTTGTTTTAAAGTTGGTTGACTGGATACAAAATTAGTTTTTTTGTTCAAATTGGACAGTTTTTTCCTTTTATATAGTTGAAAATAATAATTATATGTATTTGGTAGTAGTAGTAAATAAATTATGAATGAGACACATTATTGTTTTGTAAAAGTAGTGGAAGTTTGAATAAAATATTTTAGGAATTAATGTTTTGATTTGATTTTTTACTTTTTTTGCATTTTTGCCTTTTTGCCAAACGGGCCACGTTGACTTTGTTGCGTTTTTAACCAAAAAGCCAAAAGGCTAGTGTAGCCAATTGGGGCCTCATGTTGGTGAATATGTTAGAGAATTTCGTTACACCAATTTAATCCCTAATGGTGTGACAATTGTTGACTTTATTTTTTTAAGGAAGGAAACGATATTGTATGAAGAAAGAATTTCAGAATATTATAGATAAATAATTAATTTAGGAAGTAATATATGTTTAGGGTGTGAAGCAAAATAACACATCGTGTACAAAAGTAATCTGCAATATATATGTGTGAGGACATTCTCACCTGAATGGATAGCTTTTGGGATTTAGTTCAATCCAAGGCCGTGTAATATGGTACCATAGCTGTAGTACTAGGGATGAGTATGGTGTGTGTCCTTGAGTTGCACTTAGGTGCTGCCAAGTGAGCACGCCGCGTGCGAGGGAGGGTGTGAAGCGAATTCCCACATCGCCTAAATACAAAAACAATGTACAGTATATAAGCGTGAGAGCATTCTCACCTCAATAGCTAATTTTTGAGGTTGAGTTCTTCCCAGGACCGTATTATAATTAGATAGTTTCTTAATTTGGATTATGCCTGTATAAGAAGTTTGGATGTAGCAATGTTTGTTAGACTGATGGTGCGAGTATTGAATATTCGGATATTGATTATGCCTAGATAGTTTCTTCTTATTTGTATTTGCTATCCTATTCTTCTTCTTTATCTTTTCTTCTTGGTGCTGCATCAATTTGCCTTTCATCTTTCTTGCTTTGTTTTTTAAACTTTCTATTGCTGAATTTCAGATCATTGCTGGTTCTGACAATGGTTCGCTGAAATTATATGACATCAAGCACGGTTCTTCAACAAACGAAGGAATCCATTCCAGTGCTCATTCTGTTACCTTTGATGAGTTTGAGCAACTGACATCTGTTCACGTTAACTCAACGGATGAATGGTTTCTTGCTAGTGGTTACTCAAAACATGTTGCTTTGTATGACATTGGCTGTGGAAGACGCTTGCAAGTGTTCACTGACATGCATCGAGAGCACATTAATGTTGTTAAGTTTGCAAACCATTCTCCTTCTATTTTTGCTACTTCATCATTTGATCAGGATGTTAAGATGTGGGATTTAAGACAAAAACCAAATTTCCCTTGCTATACGGCCTCAAGCTCTCGAGGAAACGTGATGGTTTGCTTTTCTCCAGATGACCACTATCTTCTCGTGTCAGCTGTTGACAATGAGGTAATCTTAGTGAGAATCAACTGCATACTAGATTACAACTTTTTTCTCTTTCTTCTTTGTTACTCCCTTTTCCTTTTATTCCTTTATTTCCCTTAAAAAAAAAAAATTGGGGGGGGGGATTGGTGTTTCGTATCCAGTTTCTAAACTTTATTTATTTATTAATTTATCAGGTTACAATGTTTCTATAATGCTTTTAGGGTTTCAATACCCAGTAGAGATCACATGCTTTTGGTGAGACAGAACCAGGCTTCATTTTTAGATTTTTCTGATTGGATTTGTTAAATCGAACTGATCATAACATATTTGGCACGAGTATAGCCACCATGATGGGTTGCATCATCTCTTGTATTATTATGCTTCAATTAACAGCATATGTTGTCAGGTTAAACAAATATTGGCTGCTGACGGGAGACTCCATCTAGACTTCAATATAGTTTCAACTGGAAGCTCACAAAATTACACTCGTTCTTATTACATGAATGGAAGAGACTATATTATTAGTGGAAGCTGTGATGAAAATGTAGTGCGGATTTGTTGTGCTCAAACTGGAAGACGGTTGAGGGATTTATCGTTGGAGGTACATTATTCTTGTTGCTCGAGTTCCATTGGTAACTTGGTGTTGCATGATGCATGAAATATATTATCGCATCTCCAAATGGTTGTGAATATTGCATGCTTTGATATTTAAATACAGAATGCTTTTTTTCAAGGTGTTTCTTCGGAAATTTGTTGCGCAATTTCATTGTGGTTGTGGAACTTGTTGATATCCCTACTATCTTTATAATCTAAGAGTTGGTGTACCATAATTCTGTTTGATTGTTTGCTACTTTTTACTGTAGCTTGATCTGTGAAACATAATTTTGTAGCTATACACCCTTCAAACTGATACACAAGAAAGATACTTATTTCTCCTCAAGGTGAAAAGGGATTCGCATTTTGGGTTTCCGAATTTAGTTGTGAGGTTGTGGAAGTTTTGAATATCGCCCGTAGCCTTATGTAATGGCTATTGTGTAACGATCATCTGTTATTTACCTTTTCAATACTGGCTCTTCCAGTGCTCTGGGTATAAAGGAGTGCATTGTTGGATATTGAAATAAATGAGTGCAGTCATATCTAGATGTTGCATGGGATTGCAGCTTTACCTGTGTTAAATTGCATACCATTAAATTGGTTTACTAATTGAGAATTCTTCATAAACATTTGTAAAATATCCACTGTAGAACTTGCATTCATCATATACTCGAAGCACCTATGGGGTACAAGCAGTAAATGAGAAAGTAAAAAGCACTGGGAATGACGTGGAATTAACAGAAATATGACAAATAAAATGTGTTAAGCATATTATATATTTGGAAAATGAGATTTTTTTAAATGAGGTAGTTTGTATTGAGAATTGAGCCCTCATAATCAAATATGGTGTCCTATGCCATATTATGGAAGTATTTATGCAGTATTTTGCAATGCTTTTTGGGTATCTTGCAATGCTTTTGGGTTTCCTAGTACAGGTCCTTGACCACTGCTGCCAAACAAATTCGAACTTGAGCCAGGCAAATCCTGCAATAATTCAAGGAATGAGAAAAGGAAGCTACAAGATCTTAAGCAACTATGTCACAAAGGTTACCTACTAAATAGAGAATGGCATTTTGCCCATAGTTTGCCTACTTAGTTAATTGGCTAAACTGGATTGTGGATGCAAGATCAAAGGTAACAATTCAAAGGTTAACGAAATGGGCAAATGAGAAAAATAATTAACTAAGGGTTAATATGCTTGAGAAAGTAGAATCCGATATATCTGTCAATCTAGTATCTAGTAGTGTTGCTACATGTGGAACTATGCCAATAGAAATTATGAGTGGAATTGAAGACATGAATTCTCCTACAAATTGCAAGATTCTTCAATTCTAAGACACCTTGATTTGAAATAAGAGGGGATTTCTAAGCATGGTTTTTTGTTTTGGGTGGGGGGCAGGGGGGGTAGGTGTGTTGCGTGTAAAAAGTTATAATTTAGAAGTTCTCATTGGAAGTGGTGGCAACACATCCCACAAAGAAGGGAATGAAAAAAAAATAATAATAATAAAAAATTGAATTCAATGCAAATGAGTGGAGATATAAGGCTTAAAGCTATGCCGCTATATTGGGAACATTTCTTTGTGAAATCAATTGAGCTTCCCCCTTCTTGAAGGTTCTTGGGGTCTCTAGACTCTATCATTTGTGTATAGTTAATAGATATGCACGTGTGAGAGTAATATTCTGATGGATCAATGTTGCATGTGTAAGGCGGTTGGGGAGTCGGTAAACCAGTTGTTGTTACATTGTCCGATGGCTTTCAAATTTGGGTCTTGAACCTATCTTCCTTTGGGGTTTCTTGCCTAGCTTGGAGAATGAGCTTCTTGTCTACAATATTAGAGTTGCCCTATCTTCCTTTGGGGTTTCAAAGGGTTGGAGTATGGTTCCTCTTTGTATTTTGTGGTGTATTTGGAGCAAACAGAATAGTAGATCTTTTGGATGTTGAATGCTCCATTCTTGCTTTAAAAGGAGAGGTGCTCTCAACATCTTCTATTTTGGTTTTGTTCAATAGCTTAAAATATATTGTTGGACCCATTTCCTAAAAGTTTAAGTTTTTGGGACAATTAGTGCCTTATTATAGTATCAGAGTTTTAGTTCCACGAGATATTGGGTTCAAGTCTCGTTATATGTCTTTTTCTGTTATATTTATTGTTGTATACGTGTTGGTACACATATTTAGTTCAATTTGTTTGCCTTTTTACGTGCAAGACATTGTCGTACGTGAGGAATGTTAGGTAGTTTGATAATTATTGTTGGGCCTATTTCCTAAAAATTTAAGCTTTTGGGACAATTGGTGTCTTAACAGGTTTCATGAGGATTTTCCCTTTTCTTTAGATTCTTTTATAGAGTTTTGGGGCCCATCCCAATTGTATAGGGGATTGTTATAGATTTTTTTTTGCGTAAATTGGGGATAAGTCCCATTTTAGAAAGATACTTGGGAATTAGTCCTTATTAAAAGTATTGTATTCCATAAAATTCTTTTTTAAAATTTTGGATAAAAAATGGACCCTTATGTTGCGGATTTCAAGTCAAAACACGACTTAATCCAACCCACAAGTCCCGTTGGTTTAGAATGTAAACAACCCACAAACGAATCAAACAAGAACAAGAACGAAAAAACAACCAAACAAGCACGGACACAAGATTTTACATGGTTCGACAATGGTGCCTACGTCCACGGACTCACACTCGTTTTATTAATCTGAGGATTACAAGAGAAGACAAGTTCTTGAGAGGGAGAGAGCTTCAGAAATCATAGAAGAAAAGAAACACACACAGTGACGGCTGCTGTAAATCCTAGCAGCTTAAAACAAAACTGGCGCCCTCGGATAGACCGCCCGAGCGGTGTATCGGGCGGTGTATCGAACGGTGAAAAGACCGCTTGAGCGGTCAATCCCAAACTTGGGTTTTTCTTCACTCTCAACATTCTCCTACTTGAAGTAAAACCACTTTAAGCCTTGTGTAAACCTGAAATCCCAAATCCCGTGTGAGTCAACCCCTTTGTCTTCTAAGCTTGAAGACCAACAGAAGCTGAACTGTCTCTCAGCTTCTCCACTGTCACTACCTTTGTGAACATATCTGCAGGATTTTCATTCGTATGAATCTTCTCCAGATTAAACTGCCCCTCTTCCAGTTGAGATCGAATAAAATGATACTTTATATCTATATGCTTGGTCTTTGAATGAAATGGCGAGTTCTTTGCCAAATGTATACTTTGACTGTCGCTGTACAACTAACACTTGTTCTGACCTCTTCCCAGTTCTTTCAAGAAACCTTTTAGCCAAATCAGCTCTTTACATGCTTCAGTGGCTGCGACATATTCTGCCTCGGTGGTAGAGATTGTTACTATCTTTTGCAATCTGAAAACCCAGCTTACCGCTGCACTACCCAAAGTAAACACATACCATGTTGTACTCTTCCTGCTGTCGATGTCCCCAGCTAGGTCTGAATCCACGAATCCTTTCAGCTGAATTCCCGAGCCCTCGTAACACAGAGCATATCCCGTGGTGCCTCTGAGATACCTCAGAATCCACTTCACTGCTTCCCAGTGTTTCTTGCCCGGATTTGACATGAATCTGCTCACAACTCCCACTGCATGGGCAATGCCTGGCCTCGTGCAATTCATGGCATACATTAAGCTACCTACGGTTAACACGTACGGTACCTTTGCCATGCAGTTCTTATCTTCATCTGTGACAAGTTCCCTGTTCCTTTGAAAGTCTGAAGTGACTTCCCAAAGGTGTGCTAACAAGCTTAGCACCTTCCATGTTGAACCGTTGCAGGACCTTTTTAACATACTCCGACTGCGAGAGTCTTAACTTCTGACTCTTTCTGTCCCTGCTGATCCTCATCCCGAGTATCCGTTTGGCTTCTCCCAAATTCTTCATAGTAAATTCGTGGGATAGCTGTGCCTTGAGATTTATAATCTCATCCATGCTGGAGCCTGCAATCAGCATGTCATCAACGTACAGTAAGAGAATTACATACGAGCTGGTAAACCTATTGATGTAACGGCAATGATCACCATGGCATCTGATCACCAATGATCACCATGGCCTAGGTGCCTGCTTCAATCCGTACAAGCTTTTCTTCAGCCTGCACACCATGTCCTCCTTCCCTTTAACTGAATATCCCTGTGGCTGCCGCATATAGATCTCTTCCTCCAGATCATCGTGGAGAAAAGCTGTCTTGACATCTAGCTGCTCCAGATGCAAGTTTTCTGTAGCCACTATACTCAGAACTGTCCTGATGGTGGATATTTTCACAACTGGTGAAAAAATCTCCGTGTAGTCAATTCCGGGCTTCTGCTGAAAACCCTTGACCACCAGCCTTGCCTTATACCGCATGCTACCATCAGCTTCTTCTTTCAGTCTGTAAACCCACTTGTTCTGCAGTGCTGACTTATCCTTGGGTAACTGAACCAGATCCCAAGTCTTGTTAGATGAAAGAGATTGCATCTTTTCATCCGTTGCACGCTCCCACTTGCCCTTTGCCTCTGTCTGCAAAGCTTCTTCAAAGCATTCCGGCTCACCACTGTCTGTCAACAACAGGTAGTGCAATGAAGGTGAATATCTGACTGTAGATCTGCTTACTCGAGTAGACCTTCTGATTATGGGAGTCTGTGGCTCTGCCTGTGGAGTTGGCTGTCTATTCACATCCCGGGGTTCCAAAATTTTGCTAGACGATCCTTCAAACTCAGCATAGTCTGACTCATCTATTGTCTCATCCTTCTGATCCTGTCTATTTTTATACAAAACACTCATTGAAGACAACATCCATACTCCTTATAACTTTACTGCTTTCTGGATCCCATAGCCTATAGCCTTAGCTGTCTGTCCCATACCCGACAAACACACATTTTCGAGACTTAGGGTCTAACTTTTTCCTATTTTCTGCCTCAACATGAACATAAGTTGTGCAACCAAAAATGCGTAAGTGGGAAATCTTTACCTCTTTTCCGGTCCAAGCTTCTTCTGGCAAACCACAATCTAGTGCAACTGAAGGCCCCGTGTTAATCAAGTATACTGCTGTGTTCACTGCGTCTGCCCAGAACTGCTTTGGAAACCCGGCATGCAGCCTCATACTCCGGGCACGCTCCATGATCGTCCTCTTCATGTGTTCTGCCACTCCGTTATGTCTCGGCTTCATCGGGACAGTCTTCAGTCTCCTGATTCCGTTAGCTACACAGTAATCTTCAAATTTTCTGCTGCAGTACTCGCTGCCGTTATCAGATTTCAGACACTTCAATTTCAGACCTGTCTCATTTTCAACGGATGCCTTCCAGTTCTTGAAAATTCCAAACACGTCTGATTTATTCTTACAAAAGTAAACTCATAATTTCCTCGTAGCATCATCAATAAAGGTTACAAAATACCTCGAGCCACTAATAGAGGGTACCTGAATGGGACCACATACGTTGTATGCACCAGCTCCAGTTTGTCTGATTTTGGAGTCCTCGCCTGCTTTGTAAAGTTGACATTTTTCTGTTTCCCGAAGACGCAATCTTCACAGAATTCCAGGTCCACTAACTTAATACCCGGTAGCTTCCCTTTCTGCGCTAGTGCTCTCATCCCCTTCTCACTCATGTGACCGAGATGACTATGCCACGTGCTGGTGTCTCTTTTTGATGCTGCCACTGTTATGCTGCTGTAAGAACCTGAGGATGCATATAGTGTACCCTCCTTCTTTCCTCGGGCTAAAACCAATGACCCTTTAATCATCTTCCAGAAGTCTCCCCCAAATGTCGTCACAATTCCAGATTCTGACAATTGGCCTACTGAAATCAAATTCCTCGTTAGACTTGGCACGTGTCTAACGTCCTTCAGCTTTAACTGTGTCGTTGGCCTGTGTGATCTGAACTTCACCCTTTCCAACTATACTGCAAGTTTCGTCGTCTCCCAGATAAACTTTTCCAAAATTTCCCTTCACATACCATTGAAGTATATCCATGCGAGGAGTGGCATGGAATGACGCTCCCAAGTCAACAATCCATGACTCAATTCTACAGTCTAATGCACAAATCAAAGCATCTGTATTTTCCTCATCAGAAACATTACCAGTAGCCTTACCACCTTGATTCGTGTTGTCGCGCTGCTTCCTCAGAGCTTTACAGTCCCTTTTAATATGACCTTTGTGTCCACAGTTCCAACATCCAGCTGACTTCTCCCGAGTCTGCGATTTGTCCCGTGATTTGGATCTGTGATTTCCTCGGCCCTTCTGATTCTTTCTATCTGTCTTTCTTCCTTTACCATCAGTGTTTAACACTTACCCTGATGATGATCCTTCACCCGCTGATCTGCGGCGTGATTCCTCTCCAAATGTAAAACCTGCAACCTCCTCCAACTTCAACTTGGATGAGGAGTTGCTGACTGCGATAACCAGGCCACTCCAGCTTTCTGGTAAACTGGACATGAGAGCCAGGGCTCTGACCTCATCATCAAAATTGATCCCAACTGACTCCAATTGGTTCACAATTGAGTTGAACTCGTTGAGATGCTCTGCTATACTGTTATCGTCCGCCATCCTCAGGTTGAACAACCTCTTCATCAGATACAGCTTATTTGATGCAGAAGGTTGATCATACATCTTTTCCAACGCCGCCAATAACCCTGCCGTCGTCTTCTCTTTTGCGATATTGGAGATGACCGACGGTGCGAGACTAAGTCGCACGGTTCCCAAAGCTTTTCGATCTAATATCTCCCACTCAGTCTGCGTCATCTTCTCTGGTTTCTCTCCAAACAGAGGTGCGAACAGATCCTTCTGATATAGAACGTCCTCGATCTGCATCCTCCAAAGGGCAAAGTTCGATCCGTTGAACTTCTCGATCTTTATCTTACTGTCGTCTGCCATGTCGTGTCCTCCAACCTCCGAACCTGGCTCTGATACCAATTGTTGTGGATTTCAAGTCAAAACACGACTTAATCCAACCCACAAGTCCCGTTGGTTTAGAACGTAAACAAGCCACAAACGAATCAAACAAGAACAGGAATGAAAAAACAACCAAACAAGCACAGACATAAGATTTTACGTGGTTCGGCAATGGTACCTACGTCCACGGACTCACACTCGTCTTGTTAATCTGAGGATTACAAGAGAAGACAAGTTCTTGAGAGGGAGAGAGCTTCAGAAATCACATAAGAAAAGAAACACACTCAGTGACGGCTGCTGTAAACCCTAACAGCTTAAAACAAAACAGGCGCCCTCGGATAGACCGCTCGAGCGGTGTATTGGGCGGTGTATCGGGCAGTCTTATACCACCCTCTGCTTCTTCAACTGCAGACACCACCGCTCGAGCGATGAAAAGACCGCTCGAGCGGTTAACGCCAAACCTGGGTTTTTCTTCACTCTCAACACCTTATACCTTTTATCAATTTTAATTAAGGTTATACGGTAAAATGATATTTTTTTGAGTTTTAAAAAATCTTTTTGCAAATTACGGATTGCTATTCCCTTTTTAAATTACTATTTTCGTTTTTCACGAAAATTTATCTCTTCTAATTACTGTTTTCCTTTTCAAATGACTGTTTCCCTTTTCAAATTACTGTTTTCATTATGTTAAGAAAATAATACTTGGTTAGTGAACATGTGGTATCATTGTATCATTATTATCAATTTGTAATTACAGTATTATTTTTTGTAATTTACTGTGTCATCATCTGTATTTCATGTAAACTGTAGTTAATGATTCATTTTCTACAATTTAATGTATCATGGTTAGTGAGATCATGTAGAAAATGATACATAGTTAGTTAACATGTAGTATCATTGTATCATTATCATCACCTTGTAGCTAATATATCATTTTCTGCAATTCACATGTTTGCAAAGAAAAAAAAATTTCATTACAGAAATTAACAACCTGCTATTAGAATTGTGGATAAAAAGAAAAATCTGAACTTGAAAATGCATAAAACTGCAAAATAAACTTGAACATGGCGTTAGAATATTCATCGAAAATAGAAGCTTTCAATAGAATACCAGATTTTTCGATGTAAAAAGAAACCGGTTCGTCCAATTTTGAAGCTTCAAAGTGAAAATGGAACCTTAATATTCGGAGTTGCTTGTTTGTACTGAGAAGCGCGAAAATAGTTCAATAAGGGTGTTTTTGGAAAATCAGTTCAAATTAGGACCTATCACAAAATTAATCTAAAATTAGGATCTAATAATAAGAGAAACCTTAAAATAGGACTTAATCCCAAATTATCCTCTTTTTTTTTTGTCTTTTGTGGAGTTTTTTGAATAGTCTTTGTATGCTCCTTATGTACGTTGATGCGCTATTTTGGCGCTTTTAGTGATATTAGCATGCGCTACTGTGTATTTGTGTAGGGGAGAGACAGAATAAGATGCCTAGAATAGTAGGGTGCTGATATTAAAAGGTAAGAAAATTATTAAATTTTGGGCATAACAAGGCTTTTAAGTTCTGCAAGTGAGGGGGAAAGATATATAGATGGAAGAAAAAGAAAAAGAATACACATAGAGATGCTGCTTTCATTGATCAGTTGTTGATTCTATATGCTATTTTGCCCCCAGAAATTTTATATCATATCTATATGTCACTCTGTTCATTAGCAATTTTGTATTTGTTGCTTTTATGCAGGGTAAAGGGGCAGGAGCTTCAATGTTTGTGCAGTCTTTGAGGGGTGATCCTTTCAGGGTGGGTTCTGAAAGTACTGTATGGGTACTGGCTTGTTATCTCATATGGGACTGGATAGGATAAGAGAGACTAGGAAAGATAAGTAATACTAGGGTGCGACGTATTTTTTCATACCAAGGAATTATGAATATGATTATATATACAGTGAGAAATTCGATTTATTTTTTGTTATAGTGAGATAAAGAATGTGATGAAAGTTGTAGATCAAGTTATTGTTGGTCATAGGATAAAAAAGGAAGATAATTCGAAATCTGGTATTAATAATACCAAGGGGGTTGGTATTAGTTATCTCGATAATAGTCCAAAATTTACCGAAGTTTTAGTTTGAGTCTCACGATATGAGCGCGAGACTATTTATCCAAAGAAAAAAAAAGATTGGTGGGCTGTCTTCTAGTCCTATCCCGACTCCCATTGCCCGGAACAAACATGGCCTAAAGGTACATATGGGTACTATTACAACCTGTCATCAGATTCTAATATCTTTGTTTTTTTTTTGCTTTTTTCTTCTTTTTTTCTATTTCTTGCTCCCAGGACTTCAATATGAGTATTTTAGCAGCCTATATACGCCCCAGCTCAAACTCTGAGATTGTTAAGGTTAATTCTGTGCCTTTGCTTATTAGTTTTGCCTTCTCTTTATGATGCTGATCTTCTGTTGAATCTTTTAACCTTTATGAGATGGCTGAAAATTGAAATTTGCAGGTGAATTTGCTTGCATCCAGTGACTATGCCAAAGAAAACTCCAATGGCCGGCATTCCCGCCCGGCCTATAGTATGGGAGGTTGATATTTATACCCACAAATGTACATAAGAGTTGCATGCTCTCCTTGTAGTGTAATAGTTCGACCAGGAAAGTTCTGGTTTAGAAGCATCAGAATGTTGTTGTATATCTACTATGTTGTATATCGTAATTGCAATCGAGTATATGTTGAGGGTTGGTGTCTTGTATCTAACTCAGCATCTTATATAACCTTTTCACGACTCCTGCAACCCATTTAAGGTCCGACTCTATTTCGCATATTTGGATATTGTCGTCTTGTATTTTCCTCTTTCATAGTGCATTTTTTTAATACCAATTTTTTTGGCCATGGACGTAAGCTTCAAGTCGAACCACATAAATCTAGTGTTCTTATGTGTTTGTTGGCTTATCTTTTTCTTTTCTTTTCTTTTCGTTTCTTTTTTTCCCGTTTAATTCATGTTAGTCATAACATGTTGCAATTTACATTTTCATTCTAAGAGGTGGGTTGGATATAGTATAAACCTATTTTTCTCCGAAAGCATCTCTTTGTACACGCATACATACATGTATATGTACGCAAAAAATGAATTTGAATAACACAATTGTGTGATTTTTATCATTTTTTACATGGAATTTACACAAATGTGTGGTTCAGATTCATTTAGGAGATTGCAAGAGGTGGTAGGAAAAAATTCTTCATGTTCTTGAGTTGAGAAGGGCATCAAGTTACCAGCCGTGTGCTTCAGAAATGTATGCTTCATCTGTGATTCTTCTTGTTATATTATGTGTTAAAGAATCAAAAACTGTGTTTGTTGCATTTCTCTTCTGCATCTCCTTGCAACCGTCTACAAAAGCCTCTTTTGGAATAAATTAGTCAATTTGGCCTTTTGGACTTTTTTCAGGTTAAAACTATTTATTTTTTTGATTTGTCTTGATATTAAAAAAGTAAAAATTCTTGATAAAAATAAAAATTAAAAAATTTACAAAAAATAAAAATAAACAACTTATTAATTTATTTGACTTAAAAGTTGGCAACAACAAATAGATTCTTTTCAAATTCAAAAAATTGATGTGATGTAATGTGACTTGTGAGGGTGTGTGTGTGTGTGTGTGTGTGGTGTGTGCTGTGTGTGCTGTGCATGTGTGTGTGTTGTGTGCACAATGGGCAGTGTGTGCAGAACATAATAGGCTTTGTTGTGTATTAGTGTGCTGATGGTTGAATTTGAAAACATTGCTCGGGTGAATCTTGTTTATTTATTTATTAATAAATAAGTTAAATTTTATTTATAATTTGTGATTTATTTGTTTATAAGCTAGCTATCCAAACGAATTTATTTGTTTATAAATTCGTTTATAAATTAACTTATTTATTTATTTATTTTTATTATTTTTAACTTATTTAATTATTTAAATGGCATGATTTATTTTTTTAACTTATAAATTAATAAATAAATAAGTAAAGTTATCTAAGCGGGACAATTACTTGGATTACCAATACAGGTGTTACCCAGTATTGCTAATCTGGATGTGGGCGAGATTGCAATGCCTGACCGAAATAATTCAAGCAAATATGATATAAAGGGCCCACTGAATTAGTAAATTTAATCCAACCGCTGCAATGCTTAACCAACATGGCCAAAATGTTAAATTTGGAAGTACCAAATAATTTTTGTGGCGTAGATATTAATCACTCCTTAGTCCTTCCCCTTCCTTTATTTCATTTTGGTACTTTTTGAAAAACTGAAAAAAGCTGAGTTTTAAAGAACTCTCTTCTCTTCATTCATCTCCATGATTTGAATTAAAAAAATGAGAGCATTTCTTTTCCCAGCGAATTCCCCTTAACAAACGGCAGCCTAACCCTTTTTGCCCCTCTCGTCATTTCGTTTTGGAGGTTTTGAACTATTGGGAGGGAGATCTGTGATTCTGAGGTCTCCTGCAACTAATCTGTTATGGAGATCCCAAAGGTTCAAGAGGTAATCTGATCGCTTGGATCTTGAATTTCTCTTGATGTGTACGTATGTGTGCATTTAGTTCATTTGCATTGCAAATTGAGCGTCTAATTTGCAGATCCTAGAGAAGCAAGTTTTGACGGTTGCCAAAGCCTTCGAGGACAAGATCGATGATGAGATCGCTGCTCTGGATCGGCTCGATCTCGACGATATCGAGGCATTGAGGGAGCGGAGACTTCAACAGATGAAGAAGATGGCGGAGAAGCGGAGCCGTTGGATGGCCCTTGGCCACGGCGAGTACTCCGAGATCCCCGCCGAGAAGGATTTCTTCTCCATTGTCAAAGCCAGCGAGCGCGTCGTCTGCCATTTCTATCGCGAGAATTGGCCTTGCAAGGTGTAGTTCTCTATCATTTCTGTTTCTGTTAGGGTTTGGGATGAGTTTGATTTAAATCTAAATTCCATTGTGTAGTTGCTGTAAATCTTGACGAATGGAAAAGGAAAGAAAGTTTCTTGAAGCTCCTATTAGAAAGATGATTTTTTTAAAAGATTATTCAATGTTAATCATGTATGCAAGGCATGATTCTTTTCAATTTATAGTCGGTTAGAGTTTAGGTCTTCACTGTAGTTTTTCTTTTACAGAGCTCGTTAGGATTGGTGATCTAGAAAGAAAAGAAAAGAAAAGAAAAGAAAAGAAATGATTGTGTTATCAATTTAATCACTTGTTTGGATATCTAAAGATGAGAGAAATTGAGAGAAATAGAAAGAAATGGAGAAATTTAATTCTTTCTCCCTTAAATAAACTTTTTGAATCTCTCAAAAAATGGAGAGAGACCTAGGATGTGGCATTTGAATTTTTGTGCATCCTAGTTTCTTTCATCCAACTCTTGTTGCACGGAATTAGACGATTAGTAATAACTAAAGATGCATTACATATCTAGTAGCAGAACCTTCTTGAAAAAGGTCTTTGATCGGTCTGGTACCAAGATCGAATGGGCTACCAATTTCAAAAGATTTCTTGGTTTCATGAGCCACTTACTCCATAGTAAACCTGCTCAAAAGGTCTATGGCGAAATTATTAGCTTTTGGGGTTTGTTGAACTTTGCTATGTCAATTTATTGAGGTGTACTTCTGTTACTTGTCCATTGTCAGGAATTTTAATCATAATGTATGAAATTTTCTAGCAAAGGCAACAGTGTTTTCTATGAATCCTGATGTGGTACACAAACAATGTGTTAAAACCATTTATACACAGCCGAACGTACATCTGCTTGAGTGTTTGACAACTTTGGAAACCTTATCATAGGTTTGTATGTCATCTTAATGCTTTTTCTACAAAGGATGGTTGAGCGATATATGGGCCAGAGGTTTCTATGTTATCTTAATGCTTTTTCTACGAAGGATGGTTGAGCGATATATGGGCCAGAGGTTTCTATGTTATTATGTTATCTTAATGCTTTTTCTACAAAGGATGGTTGAGCGATATATGGGCCAGAGGTTTCTATGTTATCTTAATGCTTTTTCTACAAAGGATGGTTGATCGATATATGGGCCATTTGAAAGTAATTTCTAAATTTCCGACTTGGAAGGTTAGATTTGATATTTAAGAAGACCAATAATGCTTACAGTTTAATTGCAGGTGATGGATAAGCACTTAAGTATATTGGCAAAGCAGCACATAGAGACACGTTTTGTGAAAATACAGGCCGAGAAAAGTCCATTCTTGGCTGAAAAGCTCAAGATTGTTGTACTTCCGACCCTCGCCCTCATAAAGAATGCCAAAGTGGATGATTATGTGGTATGTTGAATCGAAGGATACACAAACTATCAGTAGAGTTCATGCTATTTTTTTTTTATTATACACATTTTAAATCCTACTTTGATGCACTTCAGGTTGGATTTGATGAGCTGGGTGGGACAGATGGTTTCAGCACGGAAGAACTGGAGGAGAGGTTGGCTAAATCCCAACTTATCTATTTTGAGGGTGAATCATCTCTAAATCCATCGAAGTCTAGTGCCAAAACCAGGAGCGTTAGGCAAAGCACAAATTCACATTCTTCAGATTCCGAGTAATGTAAGTTTCCTGTTATTGTAATTCCCTTTGCTTCTTACAGCGAGAAAGTGGCTATGAGGTTTGCCAGCATCCTATTTAGAGAACTTAAAAAGAGAGTTTTGCTAACAGAGATCTTCCAGTTGTGGTTGAAGAATCTCATTAGTTATGTAAGATTCAATTTCAACCTATCACCTCAAAGCCATCTCTCCAACAATACATGGTGGTAATCGGTCAATTTAATTTTGTAACTGGTTAAGATTTTTTTGCTAGTGTGCCATTTCTCTCTTTATGATTGTGTATTTTAGAATGCTAGAAATTATGGTGACAAGGAAAGCTTGGTAAACTAAATCCATCAATGCTTGACCAGCCATAGGAGGGTAACTGTAAGTCTGTAACCTTCCTTTTTCAATACCCTCTCCACCCCCACTAAATTCCATCAGAATAGAAGTTAAAAAGAGTATTTATGCTCACGTTCTTTTTTTTATTGAAGCTCTAGGCCGGGGGGGCCATACCCTTTACTCGTACTGAAGAGAATTTTATTTCATGAGAAATTGAATAAAAAGTCGCCTTTTTGTTGCTTACAAAAATGAGATAAAAATTGAAGCTCTAGGCCGGGGCACCATCCCCTTTACTCATACTGAAGAGAATTTTATTTCATGAGAAATTGAATAAAATGTTGCCTTTTTTGGCTTAAAAAAATAGGATAAAAAGAGGAAGAAAGAATGGTGGATACAATTTTAGGTATGCTAAAACTAGGAAGACTCCTTTTACCTAGAATATCAAAAATTAGTTGCAGGATTTCTCCTAATTTGATTAGAGAAAAGTCATGTTTCATCTATTATTTTCATCTTCTATACCTATGAATTGTTTATAGAAAGCCCTTGGCAAACAAATAGTAACTTAGAATCAAAGGTCATATTTGATTCGAGGGATAGAGTTGAATAAAATAATAGAAATAAGAATATTGGGGTCCTGTATGGTTTTTTATTTTTTATTTTTGTATATAATGAGATTATACATAGAATATGTATACTGTGAGATTTTTTATGCATATTTAGTTAGAATAAAATAAAAAAGATAATAAAAGTCGTAAAGTTTATTTTGATCGTATTCCAAGTCTAGTGCTAATAATATTAAAAGGTACTTATGTCTTGAATAAAACACCGTTAAGCTCACGGCAGGAATATCAGATCCTCATCTAGCCAATTTAATATTAGCAATACGAAATTTATGGACTTGTCAAGTTTATTTATACAAAACAAACTAGAAATTGGTAATAAATGTAGAGGGAGAGAGAGACTTATTAGCTTCAAACACATTCTGAGCT
Source organism: Heliamphora exappendiculata (assembly GCA_034768845.1). Classification (NCBI taxonomy): domain Eukaryota; kingdom Viridiplantae; phylum Streptophyta; class Magnoliopsida; order Ericales; family Sarraceniaceae; genus Heliamphora; species Heliamphora exappendiculata. Next base: position 2,280,484 of record JAOTRH010000020.1, on the reverse strand, counting down.
AACAAGTTAAGGAAACAACCCCAACATTTCAACTTTTCTTAAATTTCAGTTTAGGAAAGAATCCCTTCATTTCAATTTTCCATAGAAAGTGAGTGTTGCGTTATGTGTAATCAAAAAAAAAATTTACGGTAACTTCACGGCTTATGGCTTAATTGGCAACTAATCTAGAAGTTATTCTTTTTAAAAAAAATTAATGAACGGTCTAATTTATACGCCGTTTATTATTTTTTTCATTCAGCATAAGAACTTTTAACGATCAAAGTTTATTTGCATACAAATTTTAATACGTAAGGTTCTTTTGAGATACAAAAACTATCGCTTTTTCATCGTTTTTTTTATCGTCATCATCGTCTTTCCTATCGTGTTCATCGATTATTCTGCGTTCGTAATTCATAATTCGATGGTGGTATACAACTTCCGAAGCAAATTGGTCCGTTCAGTATCATGCATTCGTCAAATTTTTCGACATGATTCTGGCAAACGGTAGTTTTTCGACTAAAATTAGTTCGAAAGCGTGTCGCATCGTGACACCCATGGGTTTAATTTAATGTATTTCTATAGCAATTCAGTATTGAGAAATTGTGAGAGATTGTATACAAAAATCTATATATATAAACATATAATTTTATCTGTTTGCAAGTCAACAGATAAATTTATCTGTTTATTATGCATAAAAAATACAAATAAATTTATCTGTGCTATTTCACAACATGTATAAAGAATATAAATAAATTTATTTATTTGTATTATTTGTGTTCATATGTTTAATAGATAAATTTATCTGTTTGCATATTAAATAGATGAATACCAAACAGATAAATTTATCTGTTTGTTATTTATTTATTTGTTATGCATAATAGATAAATTTATCTATTTAGGGGTATTTCGGGAGAAAACGCGCAATTGGATCTTACGCGTTAAAATTTTTGTTGATGGATCTTGCGCGTTAAAATTTAATTTTTTGAACATTTGATTGAAAATTCCTCTTTTCTTTGTATTTAAAACTTAAATTGATTTTAAAATAGGTTGGTTGTTTGATAAATTATTTATTAAACTAGTTTTTAAAAAATCGGTTGATTTGGTAAAAAGTTTAATTGTTTTATTCTTTGTTCAAATTAGATCAGTTATTATATAACAATTCAAATTCTTTGTTCAAAAAGTAATAGAGGTTGTTTGGTAAATTAGTGTTTTGATTTTATTTTTAAATTTTTAAATTTTTTTACCAAATAACTCATCTTAGCTTTTTTAAAACTTTTTAGCTAAAAAGTTTACAAATATGTTAGCCAATCAGGCCTCAGAAAAGTTGCGGCGTACGATTTGAAATCCAAAGTTAGTCATGTGAGACGTTGGCAGTTTTAAAACCTGTCTGAGCTGTTTTTGAATTTGAAATAAAACTTATTTGACTTGACTCACTTCCATTGACGGTCAAATATAGTTATGAATACTATATCATACTGATTGGTATGAGTTAGTATGAATTATTTTAGAGCAAAATTATTATGCAGATTTGGCCCTGCACTAAGTTTGTGTTTAGCCTGGTTTAAAAGTTAAATTTTTTAATTTTTAAATTAAAAAAATTAATTAATTTGGTTTAACTTAATTTTTTCTCACCTTTTTTACATAATTTAATACTTATTTTTTTACAAAAAAATCAAAAAATTTAAAAATTATAAAAAAAAAAAAGTCTAAACACAGAT
>JAOTRH010000020.1:2234917-2278687 GCA_034768845.1 Heliamphora exappendiculata | reverse complement strand
TATAAAACATGATGGATTTTGGTTTTTGATTTTGAATTTGAATTGAAATGATATGTAAGGTTTTATATTTGCCATTTGTGCTGGGAGGAGGGATAAGATCAAGAATAAGGATGTTATTGATCCGGATCGGATAATGTTGACTTTTTTCATTTTTAGCATACAAAACATAAATAATAGATTTTAAAAGTGTATTTATTAGAATATATGATAATTGTAAAACATAAAGAAATTCCGTGAACAAAATAAAATAATACTTTAGTAGACAAATGAGGAATTTCACAATGTCTCATTTCTTATCTGATTAGACATATTTTTAAAATAAATAATACATTCTATTATTTATATTTCATGCATGAATGAATCACTATTTGATATATGACTTAATTTTTTGTTAACAAAATAAGGTAATATAGTATTGAAAGAATATATGAGAGTTTTTTTTATGTCATTTATGAAATATTTCATTTGTTCAAGAAATGTCTCATTTACATAAAATAAGATATTTTAAAATATTTTATTTTTTTACTAAAATATTTTTTTATTTTCTAAAACAAATGCCTCATTTACTGCCATCACGAATTTTAAACTAAATATACTTTTAAAAATATATTGTTTTTATTTTGTTTGCTTTTACAAATATAAAAACAACAAATTCTCAACTATTATCTCATTTTTAATCACACTAGAATCACATATCATCATCCAAGAGAGTTCAATCCCAAATTGTGGAAGATTTATGATCGCTTTCGGAGAGAATATTACAACGAAAATTCTGAGCAATTTTGGTCAAATTTTTTTAAAATTCTCTTGATATCAATGATTTTTAAATGATAATATTTTTTTTATTTAAAAACTTAAATTCGTGGAGTATGAGTAGTGTATTAAGGGTAACTTTGGTATAATAATAAAAGATGTAACTTAATAGAACATTAGTTTAAATTAGGACTTACCCTTAGATAGGTAACTCAAAAGAGATTTGAACCCAAATCTCCCATATTTAAAATATCAAATCAAAAGTTGTGGATTATGAATTATTTGATTTTTGGTTATGAATCTTTATGGTTAAAATTATAAATTTTTATGGTTGCTAATTTATGAAATTATTTGATATTCTAATTATAAATCTGTATAATAAAATTTATAAAATGCATATGATATACCTTAAAAATAGAATGTACGGAAGCTTTTCTCGTGAATATAAATATTTATGTATATATATATATATATATATAGAGAGAGAGAGAGAGAGAGAGAGAGAGAGAGAGAGAGAGAGAGAGAGAGAGAGAGAGAGAGAGTTGTAATCATGGTGGAGAGCTCTTCTTTACACTTCATTTATCTTTTTCTTTTGAAAGACTTTAAAGTTGGGGGGATGTCTAGTTTAGGATGACAAGAGACTAATAAAGAAACATGCATGCCCAATATCTAATCTTTTCAATTAGATTTTATTTTTTTTTGCATTTGAAGGTTCCACTTCTCTGCAACCCCACCAAACACTTTTGAGAGCTGAGACAGACTCATTTTTTTAGTACAATTTTGCCCACAGGACCCCTTTAGAGTTTAGGGCAATCCTGTTCATGCCCCTGTGGTCCTCTCTTCCATTCACACTTCCACCATCCGTTATGGTGAGACCAGGCATGTGCTTAGGGGTGGGTACCTGCCCTTCTTTATTTTTATTCCTACTTTTATTTATAAAGCATGAACAAAAATATACAATTGAAGGCAAAATATATTGAATAAGAAACAATCACAAAAACACGATACAAGAATTTTATGTAGTTCGACATATCGTGTCTCATCCACGAGGCACACATGTTTTATTATTTTTTGAGAAAGAATATAATTACAAAATAATTAATTCGATGACTAGGGTTTAAATTAAAACTTGCGCACATCAATAACCATGTTCTTTTTGGCCAAAATTGATCACTATCCGAGTGCTCTTTTCTAGAGACAATTCTGACTTATTGCATCGAGATAGCTTAAGACCCCTTTTAAACGGCTTTTCTTAGAACCAAAATCGGTCACCACTCTTTTGTTTTATCCGGATGACATTTACACTCTTTTAGACGATTTTGCCAAGTAAGGATTTTTTTCACATTCTAACAAAAATTTCAACTATACCCTTATAAAATTATATTAGTGTTCTCCCGAAGTTGTGAAATATATATATATATAGTAAGACATCTCGTTAAAGAAAAAGAGAGAAAAACAAAATCTCTATGCAGTGAGGAAGACAAACCTATACGTAATCATGCATTATTAAACAATACTAAAAATGGACATGACAATCAAAAGATATAAATCTATTACCATAAGTTCCACATTGTTGCAACTCTTTCACAACCAGTTAGAATTCAATGGTAGTCTCAATTCAGCTCTCGCAAAAAGATTTATTGAATGTTCACAGAGGTTATATAAACTCAACTTTAGAATTATCAATGCCGGTCTAATAGACATTTATACTTGAAAGAGCAACTCAAGAAGAACAAATGATGAAAAGATAAAAAATAAATAAATCTAAAAATAAAATAAAATAAAGTAAAACAAATTGCAAATAATACATAAAAGAAAGAAAAATAGAAAAGGAACGAAAAGGACAAAGAGATCAGAAATATGGGAAGAGAGATACCAGATGGAGGTTATTGCCACCGCCTCCTCTTCCTGACTAAAAAATCTCAATTTTTACGCAGAGAGTGAGAGACGAAAAGGTTAGATCTTATACCACATCATTTAATAAGTTAATTTAGTAAAATAATTTGATCATCCTAACTAGCATGTTCTATAGATTAAAACTGCTAGATAATTTATCCCAAATCTTTAAATCAACAAAACATTTTGGGTCAATTGAGGCCCATTAGCGTCACTATGATAATGATCAAATGGATCACCTAACCACTTCTTACGATGCCCAAGCCCAGCCCGTTCTGAACAGATGGAAAGCCTGCAACTTCAGAAATTCCCTTCGTTGAGATTTCTAATTTAACTTTAACACCCTTTATTTTAGCTGATAATGTGCAAGTAAAAGCTCTCTTTTAACAAAATTGCTAATGTGGTGGTTTGGAAAAATTACTAAATTGTTAATTATAGGTAAAAGATTATATAGGTTAAACAGAAGTCAAAAACATGTTTGTTACAGCTGAATATTACAGCTTAAAGCCGCAGAGGCATGCTTTTTTGATGGAAAAGCAATCCCAAGAGATTGATTTAGTAGTCGAGGTTTAGAATTTGGGGAGTTTGTTTTCTTTAAGATCTTAGGTTCGATACATCTTAAGTGTTATTAGCTCTTTGAGACTAGATCTAACGAGATTTTGTCTAAACTTTAATTGAATTTATGTAAATAGTGTTATTGATTTTTTAAAAACTAGTGAAGGTGCACGTATACGTTAGCCCGGACATCTTAAAATATTAAAAAAATAACTCCTAATTGTTTTTTTCTATTAATTTGCATGTTTTTCCATACGTGTCCCTTACAAAAACACACGCACACACCCAAACAATTTGACCCTAAAAGGATGTTTGATTGTCAAGAGAGAAATTATTGGATATAGTAGAAAATATAAAATTCAATATATATATATATATATATTCTGTGTTTGGTTTTTGTGAAAATAAGTATTGATATGAAAATAAATTATTAAAATGGGCATTTTTCATTTATGCCCTCGTTGTAATTACTAAAACAAAATCGTAAGTAGTAAAAAGATAAATCAACTCAGAGTCTTTCATTCTAGAATTTAAAAAATTAATTTTTTATTTATTAATAATACTAAGGTGATCATATTTTGGTGATTACATTTAAATACCACGTGACGTGATATTTTATGCGTAATAATTAGAAATAAATGGTATATTCATAAAATAACATAAATATCATACATAAAATATCACATTATATGATATTCAAATATGATCTCTAAATATGATCGTTATAGTATTACTCTTTATTTATTGCAAGTATTAGAAGGCCCAATCATACCAAATCCTATTAATATCTATTTTTCTTTATGAAAGGGCAAAAGTTGCCTTTGGAGTTAGGGAATATAAATATTTTTTTCTACGAAAAGCGGCGAATTCAAGAATTTAATACAATGAAAAAACAATTTCGAACACAATGAGATTTTTTTTCCACGTACAATTAACAAATACAAATTTGTTAAAATTCATTTGTAAGTACAAAAATTTATAACACATATTTTTACCAAAATATATAAACTTGAGAAAATGAAGTTAAAAGATGAAAAATAAATTTTGTTCTTTGCTTATATGTATAAGGGTACAATATAATTTTATAAAGTCATAAATAAAATAACAGAATAAAAACGTATAAAATATAAGTATATTAAATATATTTTTAGATTTTTAGTGTGGACAAATGCAATAATATGAGAAAAATATAAAAATATTAGATGTACTTTTAGAGCTACCAACCTTAATTGTTACTATTTTATTTTCGGTCTTATATAAATATATAATAAAAATATAAAAATAATAATAATATTCTAAAATTTTAAGTGGAGCATGTGCCCCCTCTCTGGTCAGGAGCCATATTTCTTATTCTAGGATTTGGCATTGATTTTGAATTTTTATATCCTCCATGTACCAAAGACTGGATGTATATTTCATATAATATAATATTCAATCTCATGCCTCAAACTCTTTCAATCAAACAACCCCCAAGGCCATCTCCAATGGTGGAGCTAAATTTGTGCGTTAAAGTATGTGTTATGTGATAAAAAGTGTAAAAAATGAGACCCAATTTTAAATATTATGTTGTTGTTAAGTTAGCAATGCAAGTGAGTTCTAATGATTAATTATAAGTTATTTTGGTAATTTTTAAATATATTTACTTTTTTGCTTAGTACACTCAATGTACAAGTTTTTGGTATTATATACAAACATCTAATGTATATAAAAAAGAAATTTAGCAAAAAAATTGGTGATATTTAACAATTTCCCAAAGAAAATTCATAAAAAAAAAAAAAAAAAAAAAACCCTTAGCGCAGGTCTTTGACATGCTACCGTGTTTGCTAACTGTAGCAATACAGTTAACAAATTTTAAACTCTGAAACCATTTAACAACAAAATAACAAAACCATTGGAGAGCACTAAAAATGAGTAATTATTGGGTGCACGAGAGGTGACATTGCCACATTCTTATTTGTATTTGGGTGAAACATTGGTGTGAATTCTACATTAATGTATTTAAATTCTTATCATTTTAAAATATAATAATAAATTTATTTATAATTTATTATTATTACTATCAACTATATATAATTGTTAATATCAAATATATTAAAAGATAAATTGTTCACTTTGAACAAAAAGTAAAAAAATTAGCTTTTTATTCAAACAATCAATTTATAAAAACTAACTTAAAAAGTTTATTACCAAGCAACTTACTTTAAACTCAATTTTAATTTTTTAATTAAAAATAAAAAAATAAAAAAATAGCTTTTTTTTCTAGTTGACAGTCGTGCCCTAAGCCTTTGACTTAAACCTACTCCAAATCCTTATCAAATGAATTTTTTTACTTTTAGGGTTTAAATTGACTTAAAATTAAAAAACTCAGACTCATTGCCAAACTAGGCCTTAATCTATCAATTATTTTATGACTATTATAAAATTGTTAATTGTATCAAACTAACGTATTAGAGTTTGTTTGGAATGTGTAAAAAGTTTAATTTTTAAAAAAATTATTTAAAAGAAATGTTAAAGTGTGAGATAATTTCTTAGCTTAATTTTGTTTTTACTTTTTTGTTAAAAGATATAATATATTCTTATTTTTGTTTTTAAATTGTAGCATTCGGAATATTAGCATGAATTTGTTATCGTTAAGGGTAGAGTTAATTTTTTAATTGAATGTATTATAATTATTTTTTAAGAAAAAAATTAGTGTCCTTGGAATGCGTATGAAATTATTTTCTTAAAAAAATAAAAAAAAATAGTTGGTTTTTTAGAGAAAGCAAACAGTATAGTTTAAAAAATTACCTTCTTTTAAATTTATCTTTTTAGATGGCCCAAACATAATTTAAATAATGTGACTAAAATTATGAGTGTTAAATCGAAATAGACTTCACGTGAGGACTCAATAAATTAATGGTTTTCAATTGTACCATATCATTTGATAAATTATTTTGATACCATAATTTGGTTACTATAGTATTATTAAAAAAATTATTACGTACTTATCAAGTATTACGTGACATTACTTACGTAATATTTGTGATAAATAAAAAAATTTGATTATATTAAATGAGTCACATTTGTTTTTTACCTATCAAACAAAAGTAAGTCACAATTGTTCTACTCGAAGGTAAATTATTACGTTCTCCCAGAGTGTCATGTAAGCAAAATTACGTGGTACCACAAGTAAATAAATAATTGTAACTTATACTATGTGAGTCACTATTGTCTTTTAACCATGCAACAGATGTGAGTCATTAAGTTTCTATTGTAAAATTCGTCGGTACTATATTGAGCGAGAGAATTATGTAAACTTGTCACATGGTACTTCGAGAGTTTCGAATAATTATTTTTACTCAAAGTATTTTTTTATTAAAAGCACCACATAAATAATACTATATAATTTTCTAAAAATATTAAATAATTACTTGTATTATTGATAATCTACCCGTCAGACACCCAAAGTTTCTTCTGGTCATTAGTTCATAAGCCAGGTAAAGCAAGCTTTGGCAAACATGTCCATTAATATCAACAACAAATTTAAAATGTCATGAATACCCTTGCTTATGAAGGTTGTGTTTGGTATTATTAAAATTAATAGTTTGTACCTTATAAATTGTAGTTTATAGTAGAAGTTGTGAGCACTTGATAAAAATTATAAATTATGGTTGAAATAAAAAATAATAATTATAAATTATAACAAAAATTGTAAGTATTTAATAAAATTTATGATTTATAATTAAAATTAAAAGTAAAAAACTAAAAGATATAACAGTAATTTTGCCAAAACACTTCCTGTTCGTAATTTTATGTACATATATATAAGGGCAAAAACGTGAAAGAGCATGTTGACAGCTCGAAAAGCAGTGTCGGTGCCATTAATTGGTAGATCTGAAGGATGCTACTGTAATTTTTATGTCCAGTTTTATCATCCTAAAAGAGCCTGAACTTGGTCAGAATGTGTAGTAATTATTATTTAATACTGTAATGATAAATTTTTCAGTAAAAATATGATAATTTATCTTTATTAAATGGTTAAAAGACAAGCAGTGATCCGTATAGTATAAATTATAATAATTTATTGATCAAAAATACTACCTGACCTTATCTATGACCTTATCTATATGATACACCAAAAAATATTTAATAATTTGCCCTGAATCTAATAGAGACATAATGGTTTGGTCACACTTGAATAATCCAAATTGTTTTTGTCATGGGTAAATAATTATATACAAAATAAAATTAATAAATATTAATTACTTGGCCCTGTTTTGGCAAATGTTTCTAATTAGTTTATTGACTTATTTTTACTTATTTTAGCTTAAATAACATTGAATTTGGCTTATTTACTTATTTTTGTTTATTTTTGTCTTTTTTGATTTTTTTTATATTTTGATCAAAAAATTTTATTTTTTCGACTCGTTTCAATGAGATGAGTCTAAAAAATATAATGGTTTGATTAAATAATAAAAAAATTTACTAAATACAAAAAATTTACGATAAAAAATAAGTCAATAAGCAACTTTTATCTATTTAGGATTGAACAAATTATTGAGTATCTTCTGATAAAAGCAAAACGCTTCGCGGTTTTTTTAAAATTATATTTGATTAATTTATTTTTTATATAAATAATTTATAGATAATAAATAATAAAATAAATCATTTTAATAATTAAAATGAAACCGAAATGGACTGGATCCAATTTATATTGAGACCTGAAAGAATCCAGTTCCTATTCTCACACATTTCCCTGAGTAATTATTTGGTGCTCTCATAATTTACATCATATTTTTATTTAATATAATAGTAAAAAAATTTATGATATAAATATAATTTATTGAGTGATTGAAAGATAAAATATAACTTACATTATATAAATTATTATTATTTATTTACTGAAAATATTAAATGAAATCGCCAGAGTACATTTCACCACTGCAACATACAGCCAAAACAAAAGCCTGCCACACTAATGCAAAACCCAAGTGGACAGCCAGCTGTCACTCCCTTTTTTCACATATCACACATATATACTTCGTTTTTCAAAAAAAAAAAAACACTTTCCTTCTAAGCAAATAACAAATAAAACAAATAAAAATATAAAATAATTCAAATAAAAACTTCAAGCCATTGTAAGAAGTCCTTTCAATAATTATGAGAAAAATCCAAGACATCTCACATGGAAAACCTTGATGCAATAAGTACTGTTTTAGCTCCACCAATATTCAATAATTGTATATTTAACAACACATTAGATAGTAAATATAATGTGATAAAAAATTATAATTATAAGATTATTGAAATAAAAATTTGTTTTGCACTCCTATAGTTATGATGGGTTTTTCATGACTTTTTTTTCTTTTTGGTGCATTTCGCTCAAAAAATTGGAGGGAGATATTCCATCAAGCTAATTTTCTTTTCCAGAGATCCCAAATGAGGATAGTTTTTATTTTATTTTATTTTTTTGATATATCAAGATAGTTTCGGGTTAATTTACACCTATCTTAACTATATTTAAAAGACTAATTCCATTGTTCGCTAACGTATTAGTCAGGGCAATTTGCAAAAACTGTTGCCCCATTCATGTCTCCAAGAGTAAATGGGCTTCTATAAATTGCTCACTTTGCCTCTCACTCTATCCTCGCTTTCTCTTCAAAATCCTCCACATCTTTCAGTCTTTGCCAATGCCACAACCCGCAAAACCTTATTATGAAGAAGAAGCTCTTATTTGCAACTCTACTGCTCTTTGCTCTGCTGCTGAGCTCTTCTTTCTTGGAGCCCACCATGGCCAAGTCAAGTAAGAGCTTTATTTCAAGTTAGGGATTATTACTCCACAAAAATGCATACATAAATGCGTGTGTGTATGTTTGTGATTGTGCGACAGAACAATATAAGAAGATTACTAACTTAATAACTTGAATAAAAAGTTTAACAATATGAGTCAAAATGCTCAAGTTCAAATTGTTCGTAGTATCCCGATTATTCTTATATCAAAATAATTTTTTATTTCCACCCATATGAGATGAAATATTGTAACAGTGAACTATTAGTTCAATATATTAACTAAAGAGTCTAACAACACAGTTTAAAATACTTAAATTAAAATTATTAGTAACATTATATATATATATATATATAAAATTTCTCACAGTACCCATGAGACTGATTTGGGTTTTCTTTTTTTGTGCGTGTATTGCAGCATTTTGTGGGAATAAGTGCAATGCAAGGTGCGGGAAGGCAGGGGTGAAGGACAGGTGCATGAAGTACTGTGGGATATGCTGCGCTGAGTGCAAGTGTGTGCCTTCTGGGACTTATGGGAACAAGCATGAGTGCCCTTGCTATAGGGACAAGATGAGCACCAAGGGGAAGCCCAAGTGCCCTTAAATAAACTCTCTTTAATGGAATAATAATGCTGTAATGACCATATTTTAGTGATCAAATTTGATTATTACATAATGTGTTATTTTATATGTGTTGTTGTTAAAAAATAAATTATTTATTCATAAAATAACATAAGTACTATACATAAAATACTATATTATTTGACATTCAAATATAGTTACTAAATATGTACTAAATATGATCACGATAGCATTACTCTTTATTAAAATGTTCTACTACCACGTGCAAGAGAGAAAGAGGTGATAAATATTGCCAATAAGGGACCAAGCTAGTGCCATGGTTAGTGGTTGTTTTGGAAGTCTCCAAATTATTGTTAGAAAACTATATAATTTTTGTGTAATTGTAATAAATAAAATGAAGTTAGTAATTAGATATACAAATTGTATGAATTTAATGACAAAAATGAATTAACACTGTGTTCTTAAAATATATTTGTCGTTGCAATAGTACTTCTAGTGCTATGGTACTTCTAGTGTTATGGATGTTTATCTATAAGTATACGATAATTTGAATTTCACATAAAAAACACTGCAATATACCGCCTAACGAAACGAATAATATTTTGTATTTTTTTAAACGGATTCTAACATTATGTATGCAATTTATTCCATGTAAATTTCATTCTAAAATTAGAAAAACAAAAAGAACTCTCTCTCTCTCTATTTATTTATTTATATATATATATAACTCATTACTACTCAAAATAATCACAAAATGAAAGAACACAACTATTCATATCAAATAAGTGTCACTAAAGACACGCAACTCTATAATGGTAACACTTTTATTTTTGTCTTTCATCAAATTTTCATTTGCTTCAAAAATGATATTAATATTATTTTTTCAACAATTATTTTGTTTCCATGTTCCTCCTAATTAAAAATGAGCAATGGCCCATGATTCGGTAGAAGTGAAAAAATTATTCTTTATAGGAGATGGTATTATCTCTTGCAATTTAAACCATACATTTGTATAAATTTTACACAAAAATATATAAAATTCTTATAAATACGTGGTCTAAATTACAAATGGGACAACAACACCTCCTGCCGTCGAAAGAAAATTACTCAATAGCACATGCAGGCATGTACCATGAAAGTGGTAATTGTACTATTGGATTCAGGCATTAAAAAATAATAATAATAATAATAAACTACTCAATAGCACGTGCAGCACATGTGACCAGATCCAACTCAGGGGACCACATCATAAAAAACAACAATCATGCATAAGTACATATATAGTAACATGAAATAGCAGTTTGGGCCACATTATAAATTTTTTTTTACACCTCCATTGGTAAAACAACATTAGGGTGCTTGGCAAAAATTTTATCACCAATTTTTAGTTTTTTTTTATTAATTTTAATAATAAGTTATAATTTTATCTAAATATTCATAATTTTTAGTTATAACTATTTTTTTTAATTTCAACTACAAATTATATTTATCAAATACCCATAACTTTTACTATAAATTACAATTTAAAAATTATTAATTTTAACAATGTCAAACAATATCAACGGTTTTTTTCTTTTCAAAGCGGTTACCCTTTGATTAGTTGTACAAAAAATTTTGTGAAAAAAGTTAAACATTTTAAAATTTGAACTCGGACCATCACTATTTAAATTTTTTGATCTTTAGATCTTTGAAATTTGAGGGCTAATTTAGGGATTTGACCTCGATTTTGATCTTCTGATCTTAACTTACCCTTTAACCTCGACTGTTTCATTTTAACTTTATTTACTTATCATCTATCTTTTGGCGTTGAATCTCACCCCATATATGCTTGGGCATTTTGGCCTTTTCCTCTTAGGCATATTTTGTTTTTAATGGAAAGGTATCATTTGCAAATACATTGTAAATTTGACATAAATTTAATTAAAAATATATATTGAATATAATAAGACACCTCCTCAAATACAAAAAGAGTGAGAAGGATTTCGACCCAATGGGAAAAAAACCTTAATAGGAGAAAAAATTAAACCTTCAACTAATAAGAATTATAAACTTTTATTTTAAAATTTTATTATTAAAATACAATAAAAAAATCTGACAAACAAAAAGATAATAATTTGTAGATATATAGGTAGACTGAATTACCACCACAAAAGTGTTTAGTTACGGGACACTAACCAAGCACATTCCTAAATAGGTAAAAGTTGCTTACTTGTTTATTTTTTATTATAAATTTTTTTTGGGGGTAATTTAGGGTTAAGTCTGATATTTTTTTCTGAGTTTAGTTCCAAAACAAGATTGATTTTGTAATATGTCTCATTTTTTATTATTTTTTTTAAAATACCTTCAATTTTTAAACTTACTCAAAATTAAGAAACATGTTTCTTCTTCTTCTAAATAACCAAACAACAAATAATCAAAATTAATATTAAAAAAAATAGCTAAACAAAATTTGATTGTTCTTCTTCGTATTTATTCTCTCCACATTTATTGCGCTTTCATCATATTCTCTTAGATTATCCATCATTGATTTGCACCATATTTGAAGAAAAATATAAAGATGAAAAAATAAGTCTAGAAAAAAGACATATTTCTAACCTACCAAAGATGGTCCATTTCAGCAAATTGTTTCATGTGTATTATTTTTTAGAATGAAACATCCAATAAAAAATGAAACAGTCAATATAAATGATATGCAAAATGAGACATTCAACAGAAAATGATACAGCCAACAGAAAATAATACACCAAACAAAACATGATACACCAATCAATTCCCTTGTTATGCTTGTATCATTTATAGTAAATAATGATACACAAGTTATGATTTTTATTTATATCATTTCATAGTGTTATATTAAGAAAATAATGTTTAGTTCTTGAATATATGGTATCATTGTATCACTTTCTATAAGCTGTATTCGTAATTACTGTATTATTTTCTGCAAATTACTCAATCTCCGCTTGAAAATGGCGTTATAATCGATTGCAATGAAAAAAGCTTTTCATTGAAAAAAATAAACAACCAGATATTAAAATCGAAAAAAAAACTCAATAATGGATTAAAGTGCGAAATAATTAATGAAAATGCAAAACAAACATGAAAATGACGTTAAAATTTACAGAACAAACAGATTTATAAAATATTTCAAATCTGCACTAAGATTTTCAGATTCAATATAATATACGTCGGTTAATAATGAAACAAACAATTAAACCTAAACCCACGACGTAATATAACGGGGAAAGATTCCGTCAATAACGAAAATGTGAAATAGAAACGAATATTTACTACAAATCATAATCTTTTTTTTAAATGTAATTTTAATTAAAACAAATAAGGATATAATGGTCCATTATTTACTAAAAATTTAAAAAAAAAACTTTATGAAATACTATACTTTTGATAAGAACTAATTCTCAGGCACCTCCTTAAAAGGGGATCTATTCCCAATTTACGCTAAATTTTTCATTTTTAGTAGATTTTTTTTTATCATTTAGTTAAACTACTATACTTTTTATACTTCTTTTATTGAGACGAGTAGAGAATGTAAAAAATTTTGATCAAAATATTAAAAAAAAATTGAAAAATTAAAAATAAATAAAAATAAGTCAATAAGTCAAATTCTATATTATTTAAGCTAAAATAAGAAGAAAAAAAAAACAATAAGCTAATAAGCAGCATATGCCCAAACAGGGTCATACGCCAGAAAAATGAAAGTGCACTTTTATAAATTTAACAAAAGAAATATGAAATATTAAGATAATTTGTTCCGAACACTAAAAACATTTGAAGACAGTTTTGCCCTCAATCTCCTCAATAGCCATTCACTAGTATAATGCTATTCTGGGCAGTGATGAATAACGGAATAAAACAAGGAGTCGGGAAAAAGGTAAGGGGTAAAAATGGAATAAAGGAGTTAATAACCTATTAATTCCAAGAAACAAACAGCTAATTGGATTAGATTGCATTATTCAGAGTTTAATCTGGATTATTACCAAACGCATTATTGATTATTTGGTGCTCTTAGAGTATTATGTGACAAATCATGTGGTACTCCTACCTAATATGGTAGTAAAAAAATATACAGTAGAGACATATTGACTCATTTTTGTTAAGTGATTAAGAGACAAATAGTGACCTACATTATGTAGATTGCGATAATTTATTTGTTAAAATTATCGCATGACATCGCTTACGTGATACTATGAAAGTAATTAATAATTTTCTCATAATTTAGTATAATGACTTATTTATTTCCCATTAGTTCAGTTAAAAAATCATACGAAGCCCTTAAATGGTGCCCAACGAATTCCTTAATAAATAACATGCTTTCTCATCATTTTTTGTTTTTTGAAAAGTGTAATTTTAAAATTATTTTATTTTATTTTCAAATTCACTTTCTCAAATTAAAAATTAATTGGTCAATTTTTTAAAACATTTGCCACTGAATTGATAACTTTGGTTTGGGTGTTTTTGCACACCGAAATTGAACAAAACTATTAATAAATCAAAACAAACCATCATAATAATATCGTTCGGCTGTTTAATCGGCTTGGATCTTTTATACTTGAGGTAATTAGTTATTAAAAATATTAAATTAAATCATTAACAGTATCTAAGTATGCAACGTACCAAGTTTTAAAACACTAAACCGATTAAAAATATTGAATAGTGTGCATAAAATATAATATATTTATATTTTCTTTTAATCATGAATAGTATACATGAAAACAAGGGGCTTTGGTTTAAAATTTATAATTAACATTTCATGTAACATTAAGGCTCTGTTTGTTTAGACGTAAAATATTTTTTAATAATAAAATATTTTACAAGTAAAATTATTTTGTAAAAATTATTTTTTTACTTGTATTTTTTTGTGCTTGATTAAAATTTGAAAAATGAGAATGAGAAATGAAAGTAATCAAATGCGAGAAAAATTCGGGCGAAGAATTTGAGAAGGATTCATGTGGAAAGGATCTACCTCTCATTCTCTCATTCTTATTTGCTATGAGAATGACCAAAGACGGTAAAAATTAGGTAAAGGTTCGAAGGTGCAATCCAAAATTAACTTACGAGTTAATTTTTTTGTAAGTCAAATTTGGTCGAATGAAGTAAAATATTTTATTCAAAAATATTTTACATCGAAACAAACGAAACTCAAATCTAAAAAAAAACTAAAAGAGTTTATTATGACAAATTGGATTAAAATATCTTTATTACTCTAAATATTAACTCTTCCATCTCAGCGTATTATTGCTCCATCTTAACATTCCCATCTCTTTATCTCCAACGCTTTTTGGCCACCAATTTTGAAATTTTTTTTGGTCCCAATTCTAACCATTTTTCGAAGATTAGCTCTGACAACTTTTTGTATGTGATCAACTCCGATGACTATTAAAACAACGATAATTTTAACTGTTTGAATATTTAAAAGTAAAAATTTACTGTGGTGCTCTCTTGATGATGAATAAAATGATGACGGTAAATATAGTATGGTTTTATAAATAGAGATCAATTTTACTATTCGAATACAACGAACAGTGAGTTTATTTTTTGTTGAAAAAAATGATTTTAAATTAATTTTTAATGTGAATATAAATTAATTGAATGTGGTAATTGAGAAATTACTATTCTAGAAGTATATTCTTTGGTGACACTTATTCAGTATGAATAGACGTGCATTTTCATTTCATGACTATTCTGAATAGTCATGACTACGTCTATATATTTAATGTTTCTTTTTTGGTTTTAGATATAGATTTTTACATTGAGTCAATTACATACGTTGTGTTGGAGTCCATTAAAAGAAAGTACAAAATATGGTTCGGTTCAATAGGTCAATCGATTGTAGTACTTTTTCTGTGGGATTCAGATCATTGTATCTTGGGAGATAGACGTCCGTGAAACCGTAAGTACCGTACTGGGGACGAATCTGTTTTAAGGACATAGCATCAAACGCTAATCTTGATCTACTTGCATCATCATATTCATACGGTCCATAAATTTAATTTTATTATTTTATTTTATTTTATTATTATTTTACCACTAATGCACAAAAAGTATACTAGTTTTTGCAACCATCTTAAAAGACAGATCCGATATACACATTTTTACAGTACGAGGAATAATCTTTTTAATTTCGTCATATTGCAACTCGATGATTCTTCATTGACGTTAAGATCTTAAAACTGATTTTAATTAATGGTGGTTCGAGAAAATAGTCACAGATTTGCTTATGTTTGTGCATTTTTTTTTCTTCTCTCTTTGTATGTCTGTATGAATTTTCTTTCTTCACAAAATTACTAATCACAATGAAAAAGCACACGGATGGTGTTCAAATTGTCAGTACGCATTGAAATCAGAATTGGCTAAAATATAATTTGATTCACTTTCCTTCAATGATTTGTTGTTATAACGCGTATACTTTTGTGCATTTTTGTGAATTTTGTTTGCTGATTTCATGGCGTCGGGGTTCTAGAATTTTCGATTTTGTTCTAATTCTGAAATATTGTGTCGTAGAAATCAATTTTCATTTGGAACAGGCACACATTTTTTGTGTTGTAGAAACCAATTTTCATTCATGAACTTAAGATTCGATTTGTGTCGAAATGCGTTTCTGGCTTTGTAGGCGTATGATGCTTTTTCCTTCGTATTTGTTTTTTCTCACCAATGTGAAAATCTCAGTTTTACGGGATCTGGCGTTAATTTGTCCATTAATGTTTTGTTCTTACATCAAAAGTTTGTGATTAAAAGTTCGTTCGATGAACTTGGATATTAATTTCTTTTTGTTGTAAAATTCTTCATATTTTTATGAAGGAAAAGACGAAGAGAATAAGAGGAATTAAATTTCTTTTTCCTTTTTGGGTTTGATTCTCTGTGAATCTGTGTTTTTTCAGAATTCTTTTTTTTGGATGAAAATGGCGTCGAAGGTGTTGATTCTTTTTTTTGTTAAGGCCCTGTTTGGTTGTCACACAAATCTTCATCATATATAATGCTTAATGGAAAATAAAATAAAAATAAAAAAATAAAGATTGGGGCGATTCAAACACCGGTAAGAAGCAGCCATTCATAGGCTTTCTCTGAACTTAAAATTCAAGGCGTTAGCTTAGTCTGTCAAAAATGTAGAAAACAAGTTCTGTTGTTGCATCTTTTTTTTTTTTTTTTCCTGGAACTGAAACGAAACGATGTTTTTGGTGTCTTCCAAATTTTGGAAGATGATGAACAGCGATGGTTGTTCATTTGGTAACTGTTACGACCATGTTTGGAAGTGGTTTGAAAGTATTTTTTTTCTTTCCATACATTCTGATCCTTGTTTCATTTTTTTTATCTACTCTGTTTTTAGAAAATGATATTTGTATCATTGAAATCCTTGTTTTGGTACTTTTCCAACGGTATATTATTTGTGCTGTTTTGACATCAATTGAAAGAGATATGAACAATTAAGTCTTTTTGTTCCAAATTCTTGAATCCAAACGCGATGGATTTCAGAACATAGATGATGAACACAGTTGCGATTTCGCGCCTGTTCGCGCAGTGCTATGAGATCTGGGGTGTTTTAAGGCAGCGTTTGGTTGCCAAAAATGATTAATTATTTTATTTGCCTCTTGAATTCTCTAATGAACTCGGATTTGAGCATGGTTTGATCCGGTAGACTTGAAATTTAATTTTTTATTTTTGGTCAAGTATTTAAAAATTTCTAATATATGAAAAAACTTAACTGCATTTTTTATGGCATGTTTAATTGCTAAAAAAATTAAATAAATGTTAAGAATTTAATAAAAATGGGTTTCATAATCTGAAAGTGGGAGAGCATATTTTATCACTTGTATCCATATCTTTTTATATGCGAATAATAATTATAGTAATTATTATTTAATTGCATATTGAACGAAAATTTGTTCAGATTTTATGTTTATTTTTTCAAATTAATATTTTTTAGATTGATTTGGTTTGACTCTGTATAAATATATGAGCATGTATAGTGAAACTAATATATTTTGAGACGGAACATGAATATTTATTTTATTCTTTTTTTAAAGGATGGTGAGCTTAATTTGGTTGTTATACTTAAATCAAAGTGTGGATTAAGTAAGAATCCTAATATTAATTTCAAGATCGACTGTATATGAGTTTGACCAAAATACGAGTGAATGCTCCATATTTTGATATTTAAATTTTGTGTGAATTTATGGGCATGTTTAAGTCTAATTTCAGTGTTTAGTTGTTCCTAAACAACTATGCCTCACAAATTAATTATTAAAATTAGTATATGAAATTGATTTATACTGTAGTGGGTATTCAATTATTTAGAAGGATACATGACCGTTATTACATTAAGTATAAAACCGTGGTTTAAGAGTATAATTTTTTTGCTCTTATAATATTGAAGAAATTTATCATTTAATAAATGAATTGTGGGGGTTTATCTCTTGAAATTTAAGAGATAAATTTGTGAATCTCTTGTGATGAAAGATGTGGAGTAACATATTGTGTTGTCACTAGATTATGACTATATCATTATTTTGTGTTAATAGTTATGACAATACTAATTATTTCTGAATTATGTCATAAATTTTGGTAACAACGATGATAAACTTTGAGTTTTTATAGAACTTATAATAAGGGAAAGTTTTACTTTTTGCGAATTATATTATCAATGAGTTATCCTATAAAAAAATAAATAAAATGCCATATGAATTGTGAAATGGTCGTAAGTCTTCCTACAAATACTTAAAAGTGTTGGAGTATTTGACTAAGGTAGCGGTCCATGTTTCTAAAAGAACAAAAATAAGACCAAGAATCGTTGACTGTATATTTTTTGAATATGCTAATAATAACAGTGCATATTGATTTCTGATACATAAATTAAAAATTGAGGATATGCACGTAAATACTATTATTGAATCAAGAAAACGCGTAATTTTTTAAAGATATTTTTTCGTGTAATTCTACATGAGAATCAAGTCTTCTTAAACTGACTTATGACAATGCAACGGGCAGTAGTCAAGACCAAGAAAGAAATGAAGATGAACCAAAACACAGTAAAATTGTCAGAACTTCACAATCTTTTGGTCCGAATTTTTTAACTTATTTGTTAGAAAATGAGGGCCAAAACTTTTAGAAAACTATGTCCACACTTGAAACACCTTATTGGAAGGAGGCAGTCAATAGTGAAATTAAATCTATCATACAAAATTATATTTGGGAGCTGGTGAAGTTTCCACCAAGTAATAAATCTCTAGGATGTAAATGAATATTTAAGAGAAAAATAAAAGCAGATGGTTCAATAGACCGTTACAAAGCAAGACTTATTATCAAATGATACAAACAAAATGAAGGAGTAGACTATTTTGATGTATATTCTCCGTTTACAAGGATAACATCAATGAATATGTTAATTGCTAGAGCAGCCTTGTATAATCTTGAGATACATCAGATGGATATTAAAATTGCCTTTCTAAATGGAGAATTGAATGAGAAAATATATATGAAAAAACTGGAAGGTTTTGTGATTTCAGGAAAAGAAAGGCAAGTGTTTAAACTTGTTAGATCTTTGTACGGTCTCAAGCAAGTTCTAAAACAATGACATAAAAAATTTGACAATGTAATGATGTCAAAATGAATTCAGAATAAATAAATGTGACAAATGCATCTATTTCAAAGACACAAAATGGAGATATGTCATTGTGTGTATTTATATTGACGATATGCTTATTATTGATAATAATCAATATATGATTAAAACTACCAAGAGAATGTTAAACAGAAAGATTGATATGAAATATCTGGGTGTTGTAGATGATATACTAGGAATTAAAATTTTTAGAATATCTGAAGGATATGTGTTGTCTCAATCACATTATATTGAGAAGATTCTTAAAAAATTCAAGAAATATAATAATCGTTCAGCGAGAACATCTATAGATTTATATCTTCACTTATTGAAGAATACTGGAGATGGCATATCTCAACTAGAGTATTCCTGAATTATTGACAGCTTAATGTGCATGGTAATTGTACTCGTCCGAACATTACGTGTGCTATCAATAAATTGAGCAGATACACGAGTAATCCAGGCGTAGTAGAAGGGTTCTGTAACGCGAATTGAATATCTGATACCAAAAACTCAAAATAAACGAGTGGATATGTCTTTACTTTGGCTGATGCAACAGTGTCTTAAAAATCTTTCAAGCAAATGTATATCGGCAGGTCCACAATAGAAGCTGAGTTTATTGCTTTAGATAAAACAGGAGAAGAAGCAGTGTGGCTTCACCAATTCCTATAGAACAATTTAATGTGGACAAAACATGTGACTGTAATTTGTATTTATTACGACAGCTAATCGGCAATTGAAAAGGCACAAAGTAATCTGCATAATGGTAAGTCTCAATATATTCATCGAAGACACAATACCATAAAACAACTACTCTATAATAAAATTGTCACAATAGACTATATAAAGTCAAAGGATAACATCGTGGATCCACTAACTAAAAGGTTGTATGGAGAGTTAGTTGAAAAATCATTGAGGAGAATGGGATTAAAGCCTATGCATTAAAAGTCGCCTCAATGACAACCTAACCTAGTTGACTGGAGATCCCAAGATCAAGGTTCAAAGAGACAATTGAATTGTGCGTGAATCAGTAACATTACTATGAAGATTATATCTCATACCAATTCCTATAATAATACAGTGATACCTATAGATTTATTTAGCATAAGCTATGCTTTTAATAATTCTCATATCTTGAAAATTCAAGTGGGGTATAGCATGATACTCTTAATGAGAATTTACCTATATAGGTGAGAATGGACCACTTCTATGAGAATGATAAGACTGTATTCTCTAAAGCACTCATGAAATCAAGAATTGCCCGGGACCAAAATGGGCACAACTGTGAGAACTAAAACTGTGTTGGAAAGATTCTGTAAGACATTCTATTGTCTTGGCTTACACAAATAGCTGAACAGTTCAAGACATCACGCTCACTGATTAGCCAGTAAATCCGATAGTTTATCACAAGGAAATATTCAAGACCAAAAATCACCTATCCTTATACAGAAAATTTTTGCTTGTACTGTCTTTGTGTCTATATAGTCTTGCATTGTCGTTTGCACAGTTGATTCAATTAATTTTAATTCATGTGGGGCATTGTTGGAAAAAAATAGTTTTAAATCATTTTTTAATGTGAATGTAAATTAATTGAAAGTGGTAATTGAGAAATTACTATTCTAGAGGTGTATTCTTTGGTGGCACCTATTCGGTATGAATATACGTACTTTTTCATTTCGTGATTATTCTGAATAGTCATGACTACGTCTATATATTTGATATTTCGCTTTTGGTTTTAGATAGAGATTTTTACATTGAGTCCATTACATGCGTTGTGTCGGAATCTATTAAAAGGAAGTACAAAGCATGATTCGGTTCGACAGGCCCACTGATTGCAGTGTTTTTTTTGTGGAATTCAGATCATTGTATCTTGAGAGATAGACGTCCGTGAAACCGTAAAGCACCGTAGCGGGGACAAATCAATCTTAAGGATATAGCGTCAAACGCCAGCCTTGATCTACTTGCATCATCATATTCATACGATCTGTGAGTTTAATTTTATTTTATTTTATTTACCGATAATGCACAAAAAGTATACTAGTTTTTCCAACAATTTTAATGTGTTTATTGTTGGAGCGAATATAAATAAATTTTACTATTAAAAAACAACGAACAGTGAAGTTTATATTTAATGTTGCTAATGTTGGAGCTTATCTTTTTAGTAAAGTTTATTTTTAGTGTAAGTAGTATTAAAGCGAATTTAGATAAATTTGACTGTTTAAATACAACGAACAATATTATCAAAAAAATAAAAAAAAATACAACAAACAATGTCAAACAATAAAATTGATCTATTTTGTAAATTATTGAAAAAGTTGCTGAAAAAGTTGTTGAAAAAGTTATCGAATGACCGTCGTAAATCACCTTAAAGTCGTTGAAACCCATCAATGAAAAAAATGGCCAAGAAAAATCGCTGAAAAGTAATCGCCCATAACAACTAGAATTGAAACTAGTGATGAGGTGGCGAGGAAATTTTACTAGGTAATTAAAATAGTGTGAATAATAAAAGTGATTTTGTTCTTAAATTTACCTAATATTAAATTAAAAGATTTTACCTCTTAAAACTTTTAATCAAGGGACCCAAATACTTAAAGAATTTTAAAGTGGACTTAATACGGTACAAGTTCTAAAAATTAGACTAATG
This sequence comes from Heliamphora exappendiculata, assembly GCA_034768845.1. Lineage (NCBI taxonomy): Eukaryota > Viridiplantae > Streptophyta > Magnoliopsida > Ericales > Sarraceniaceae > Heliamphora > Heliamphora exappendiculata. Next base: position 2,256,879 of record JAOTRH010000020.1, on the reverse strand, counting down.
ATTAACTGCCCTGAAAACAATAACAAAGATGATTGAGAAGCATAGAATTTTTCAAGTTGAAAGGAATAAAGATCCGGTCAGCACTCAGTATCGATTTATTATTTGTTAAACCGCTTTTAAATCCAACATTAACAAACAAAATCATATTAAAAATTGTTCAAAATTAACCAATTTAATTTAATTCAATAAATTTTTTCAATTTAAACAATTTTTCTTACATTTCTAATTTTAAAATGGTTTGATCACACCCTGCGTATAAGCTTTAAAACCATCACGTGGGACAATGCTTGTCCCACCGATCTGTCAACATGTAGATCCCAAAGTAATAAAATATTATTTGAGTTAGGACCACAAAAAATTGAAAAAATTAATAATTTGGTCTGGCTGGGTCTGATTCGTGTGGTTCGATTTGATTTTTATTTGTCACGGTTCGATTTCGGATTAAGATTTCTAAAAATCACTTTAAACGGTTCGATTCTCGATTCTGATTTTATTTTACAGTTCCAAATCGAACCGAACCAAACAAGTTTAGTCTTACTTAATATTAAATTATATATATATATATATATATATATAATCTCAGCCGTTTATTTTATTGTTCTTAGTTTATATATTATTACTGTAAAAAATTAAATTGATCAAATATCGTTAACTGTCTTAACAAATCACATTTGTGTTAATAAAAATAAAGTGTGATTTCTATTTTATTATTCATTTTATTATCACAAATATGATTTATTTTGGTAGTTAAAGATATCCGATTAATTTAATTTTTTATAATAATAATATATAAATTAAAAACAATAAAATAAATAGTTTAGATCATCAAAATATATTTATTTTGATTAAAAATATATTTTGCTTGAAAATATATTTTGTTGAATTTTTATTAGAACCGTTAATTAAATTGTGTCCGATCCGTTGTTACAGGTCTATTTAAGTCCAATTTCGTTACTTGAACGGTTCGAACACAGTTTCAAAAAATTTAGAGCCGTTATGAACGGTCTAATTCTTAATTTTTTGAAAAATTGATCCAATCCGACCTGTTAACATCCCTAATTTGAGTATCATATTTAAAGCCTATTCAAGTATATCATATTTAAGGGATCAATAAATACGTATAACCAGGAATGAATCATTACATCAAATATGATTCGATGTACCATTTTTCAATCAATTTAATACTCCTCTTATCTCAATTGTTCTCCAATCCTACCACAAAATCTTTTCTTGAACCTTTCTTACAAATTCTTCAAAAAGAATAAAAATTAAATTAAATTTAGAAGTCTTTTTTTTCAAATCCACTCCCTCAAAAAAAAAAAAAAACTGCCCAATATAGATTAAATTAGAAACTTTTTTTCAAACATAAATTAATATTAATAATTGCGATGATATAGTGTTACGGACAACATTGCTCCCAATGGATGTCGCTGGCACTGGATGACACATAATTCCCTAGAAATTCGTAAATCAAATAGAGAAATCTCTATACACATCTCTTCTCTAACTTTCGACCCTTATCCGGAAATTCATTCACAAGGCCATTGTGCTAGAAAAAAATTTAAAAATGTTTAATAATCCATCAAAAATAAGAAGCCACAAGAATTTCTTTTCCAGTTGTGCTTTGGAGGAAATTTAGTGTTTCTGGAAAATGTGTTCCACTAATTACCTTCCCCCCAACCCTACCCTAAAATTTCCCTACTAAATGTGTTCTCCACACAAAGAACAAATTACCATTTGACAGTAGTGAAGCAAATATGGCAGAATCAGTTAGACAATAGGGCCATATCCTGCACATCATATTTCAGCTTTTGGGGAGCATTTCTTGATCAGATGCATTACCCCCGTAATGCCACCGTGTTTGTCAGGGAGAAAAATCTGTTCGAGCAAGCGACAAGTGTTCTCAATCTATCCAGGGCAGCTTGTGTGAGCCAGATTTGTCAAGAGCACCGATGTGAGCAGAAGTTTAAGCACTCACCGAAACCTAAAGACCCAGTTGGTTCCTTTTCCGAGTCGTCTGGGTCTTCCAAATAGTAACCAATCGGAGGTAATAAATGTCCAAGCAGTACACAAATATAAAAGTCAAGCAGCATATTTCCTACTTCTAGGTCTGCCCCTTTTTCGCTCTTCTTGAGCTTTCGGTTGTTTCCCCCTTTTTCGCACTTCTGATGCACTCGACGTGTGTGTCTCCTCAGAACTCAAAATATGATCTGATGCTCGGTGTTCCAATTGAGGACTTCTCTTGCGACCCCTCGGGGTTGTAGAACCCTGCCCGCTGCTTCCTTCAGTCGATGAATTGCCTCCTATCACACCAGCATTCACTTTGCCCATTCCCTCATTTTCAACTCTATTGCACACATCTTCCGTTGGCATTTTTGGTCCAGGCTCTGGCACGTTGATTTGAGGAGAGCCCTTGTCTGGGACACTTTCAACTAGCATTGATTCCATGCGCGATGAATGGCGAAAGCTCCAGCGCGCATTTTCAAACCATTTGCTAACCTGATGGGCTGTGATTCCTAATTCTTTTGCCAAATTTTCTTTGGTAGCTCGTTCTGGATACTGATTTTCCTTGAAGGATCTTAGAAGTCCCTGCAAAATGACCACAGCAACACCTGTCAATTTGATTCTGAAAAGAATAGAAGGTAAGATGCCATGAGCACATAAAGAGCTCAAAGTAACATGGATACGAGCACGCAACACGACACTAACTTGGCACTAACACGGCAACACATTAATTTTTAAAAGATGCAAAACACGTGTTTGGGACACGTTAAAAATCTATATTTTATAGATTTAGTATATGTCAAATATATGAATCATTTATTCAAAAGTAATGAAAAATACACAACATCTACGTAATCTTATATTTCGCAACAAATTTAGTGTGTATAAATTGTATTTCGAAAAATCCAAGACGTTGTTGCTATTAAGAGATTCATTACATATACGTGTTTGGAGAATTCAAGTAATGTCGTCAAAAGTGTTTGCAAAGTGTCATAAAAGTATCAAGTGTTATATATTTAATTCTTTAAATAAGCCACGTTTAAAAAGAGTTGGATGCATTTTTAGGAGTGCCCAAGAGTGTCGGTGATCGACATGGCACGCTTCCTTCATAGAAATGTCTGTGCTTCATTTGGCACAACACAATGATACCAACAAAAAAAAAGAAATTGTATTTCAACTGGATCAAAGCTGCAGTTCTCACGCAAAGGGTTATGCAGTATGCATTCTAGGACGTCCACTGCTGCCTTGGAGCATCCACACCAATCACTAGCCAAATTAGCTAGTCAAATTCTTAAAATGTTATTTTAGCTAATCACTTTGTATTCAACACTTTACCAAACTACCTATTTTAACTATCTTTTTTTAAAATAATATTATTAAAGTAAGATTTTGAATATATACATACACACACACACGTGCGCATATAAAACAAACCTTCTGTAACTCAAGATTTATATATATATATATACACAGATTCACTGATATATATATCCTTCGTTTTCTCTTTTTTTTTTCATCCAATCAATGATTCCCAATAAAAACCAGTAAATCTCTTGCACCCAAAACCCCTTTCAGTGTCAGATCGAAACCAACCTATTTGGTTGACGAGAACAGAAGGCGCACACATGAGAATGAAAAACCAAGCAGAGCAAGCAGGAAAGAAAGGCCGCCAAAGAAGAATCGAGGAAAGACGATAATGATAAAATATTATTTGGCGAAGGAACAGTCGCTCAATAGCTTTGGGGAGTTACTGTAGCGGAAATTAGTTTAGCGAGCTTTTAACGAGGCTGCTGGAGAACCGTTTTTGCATATTATCCTAGCTAAAATAGCAAAATTGTGGTTTTACAGAGGCTTGTGTGGATGCTCTTATAACAGTTTTGCTGGTTTGTGACCAAGCATTGGTGGCTCATAAGATGTATTATACAGCTATTTACAGAAACTTAAGGAACAGTGGAGAAACAATCCAGTTTTGGTTGAGTCAATGAGTAAATATTGGTTCCATTAACAGACTTCCATTTGAATTCAGAGGTAAAAATTAATTGAAGAGCGTGTGATACCTGAGTTACAGCTTCACCAAGTCTTCTGTATGTTGATTTTTTAGTACTACTAAAACTAGAATCTCGTTCTGAAGAACCTTTATATGATTTAGCTGATGAGTTATATGTGCCTTCAACATCTAGCTTCTCGCGAGCTTTTCTTTGAGGAGTACGTTCGCTCTCTCCCTGGTTGTGCTTCCTTCTCTTTTTTGGTGCATCAACAGTATCCGTCCAATCTCCATCACTTGAATCAGATGAATCATTTCCATATGTATCCTTTACAGATCAGGCCATTTGAAACACAGATGATACAACATGAGATATGGTTGAAAACTAACATAACAGAGGCAAGATGCAAAGCACACTTGTGGACAAATAAAAGATTCAACAAGGATGACAATAGATGGGAACCGGAAAATGGGTGAACTGCTCAGTTATACAGCAAACATAAATAGCATAAGCATAAAGAAACACTTCTCCGTAGAGAACAGCACTGACATAAACATCCAAAGAAATTTCTGAAATCTTCATAATGAGTCATGACCCAAAGGCCATGTTTGTTTTGCAGGATAGGATTGAATAGGAGAGGAATAACAAATATGCAAGTCTCACATGTTTTTTTAACATGGGATAATGAATGAGATTATATATAGTGCGAAACTATTGTATCATGTTTAGTTAAAGTGGGATAAAGCCTGGGACAAGAGTTCAAAAATCATTTTTGGCAGTTTGATAAAGTGGAAATATAATCCTAAGGGGGAACAAATAATAGTTCCCCACATGAGAGATTAATAGTCAATCCGGCAAACCAAATGCAGGACTAGAAATTCAATTCGGTGAGACAAATTCTAAAAATGTGAAATGAGAAATAGTATGCAATGTACCAATATTCCATAAATAATAAGAAACTTACCGTTAAAAAAAATGAGAAATTCTCATTTTTACAGGTAGAAAATGAAAATATCGTCCTTTTTTATTTTGTATTATGGGTGCATCTGTTTTTAAACGAAAACACATAATATGCCAGCCTATCCACAAAGGAAGAACACTGGAAAGCAGGTATGAAATTGCAGAAAGTAATATTAGTTCCACCATGCTACTTAGAATTCCACTGCTGGGATATTGATCATTAACCTACCCGGAAAAAAAAAATGCATGAAGCCACCATCAAAACTACTAAAAGAAAGTTGAGCCTCCCTCCCACACATTCTCCTCCCCTCATCTGTGTGAAATTTAGCTTCAATTGCTAGAAGGCCATTGTGATATAGAGTGACACAATGTGCTGAAAGAGTTACAAACCTAATCTCCGACTTATTTGCAAAAAGTGACCGACCTTAGTGTTAAACGCAGAGTCTCATGCTTGACAGCCCCAAATTTAAACCTAGCACCAAGCAATGATGTGTCTTCAAAACCTATATTACAACATTTGAGGCACCAGCAAACATTGTTGTATTTTCACTGGCAATCAGGCATCAAAGTTGAAAAGCATGATTCTCTTAAAGCTTAGCACTACGCATGCTTCCATATGAAAACTGTGCGAATGATAACCTTCTGAAAGTTGGATGCTACATATCCGCCTTGAGAAGTACGGCATGTTGTGTACATCACATCAGGTAATAAAAGTCATAGCAAAGATACATAAGCATAAGAGTCAACTAACCCATAGATGAAGACAAAAGGGATTTGACAGCTCCAGGGACTTTTTAGCCCAAAAGGGACCTCAATCAAGGAAAAAAAAAGTCAATTTTAAATCAACTGATGAATGCTGTCAACCCAATCGACTTTCAACCAATCGACGACTGCTCCTCTTCCATCATTCTGAACATCTTAAAGTGTACCATTCAGAAAAGGTAAGATTACTAGGCGCTCTAAGGAGGAAATTTTTAAAAAGGATTCCCAATTCATTAAGTACAGGAAACCCCTTATTAAATAACTTAGCTCAAACATCCAGAGTTAGCTGCTTAACCCATGCAGTCCCTTTCAGCCTTAGAAAGTGTTATCCTATAATCCATCATTCTCAAGAATTTCCCAAAGGCCCTGGGCTTGACTTGGAATCATCATTTTTTATCAATTCAGCTTGACTTGGTAAGGAACAGTGTGTTGTCTTTTATAATCAAATAATGATGAATGTTTTCACCAGCGCTTTGGGGTGCTTGTGATCTTATTCTTCTCCAAGACCCGATGCTTCATTGCTTCTTTAACTTAGTAGGACTTCTTTCGCGCCCGTACTCCCCAATTGAGTCAATGGCGAGTGGCTCCTCCGATGCTCTTCGTTAGTAAGCATATTTGGCACAAGCAGGCCAACAATGCCGTGCTATAAAAACAAGGGGAGAAGGACGAACGAGGCCCGAATGCTAGTGTGCCACGACCTGCTAGCAAGCACCGACGACACATAAAAGCCGAAGGTGGCCACTGTCAGGGTTGTATACTATAAATTATGTTTTGAATTTTGGTATTTAATTTTATTTCTTAATAAAATTAATTTTTTCTATTTTATGAAAATCTTCATGAACAAATGAATGGTTTTCATTATTTATTTAATAATTGTGCATGGGTGTTTTTTATTGTACATAATATTTTTAATTTGGTGTGTAGAATTTGATTTACACACAGAAAACCAGATTGTCAGTTCTTGTAGAACATAAGTTTTTTCTTCACAGTCTTTGATGAAATTGGACATACCATTGGTACGGCTGTAGTACAATATTTTAATAAATCTGTCTTGATTACGAGGAACGACAATTGTTTCAACTCATTGTGCTAGTATACTTTGTGTATATTGAACAAGATCGCGTTTGGATAATTAATTTTATACTGATTATATAAATTAATTTACACCTCATGGTTATTATGAGTGCTTATACTCTTAATCTCAAAATAATTATTATACACGTATATTTAATATTTGTTATTTTGATTCATTTGAGGGTGCGATCTTTTACGGGTCAATAATCCCGATGAATTTGATAATGGCCTTAATTATATAACAGATATTAATTATTAACGGAATTCATGTCCCGTGATCGAAATTGATGATACACCCTTAAGGAAGTTTATAATTTTTGATCAAGCCAAACCCTGCAGGTAAATTTTATAATCCACCATATCGAATAAGCTAAGTGGAAGGTCTTAAGGATTTTTCGAAAAAACCGATTAAATAAAAATTTCAGTATTTTAATTTAATCAACGGGTATGTATAATCTTAACGTGGAAGAAAATAAATAAGCATTTAATAATAGGAGCTCGAATAATTCGATTTTGAGAATAAGGCTAGAAGTGCAATTATAATTCTTTAGTGGAATGAATTATAATTTATATTTTTATGAAATTATTTTTGGATTGAAGTAGGATTTCATAATTACATTAGGAGCCCACGTCTTATTTACTCCACATGCCTTTACTATAGCCTATAAAAATGCATTTATAAATCCTGGCTACCAAATTCAGTCAATTTGTCTTCAAGACTAAGGTTTTCACATTTTGAAAATCTAAGTCTAGCCAATTGGGGTTTGAAGAACACGAAAAATATAACCCACACTGTAATCGTGTTCTTTGCATTCGAGAATACAGTAGAAGACTTGATTAGAGAATAAACTGCCAGTCAAAAACTATGGCGATTTATAAACTAAAATTTCTTGCAGAAAACGAAATCAAATCAAACAAATTTTGAATGTATAATTCTTTTCTAACTTTGGGAGTTATACTGGGTTTATATTTTTTATTGCTCTATATCAAAGAAATTAAATCTGGAACCTATTTTGGTACTTGTCAGTCAGGATTTTTTCTTACTTGATTCATAAACATCATCTAAAGATCTTGGTTTTTGGACCCAGCTTCCACAACATGCCTAAACAAGGCCTTAGGGTGCCCATGATATGAACAATGCGAGGCCCAAAGGTGCCCATGGCATGTCCAAAGCGATGCTCCGAGGCGGCCATGGCATTCCCAAGCCGAGGCACCGAGGTAGCAATGGCATGTCGAAAGCGATGCTCCGAGGTGGCCAAGACATGCCTATAAAAAAGGCCCCGAGGTGCCCATGGCGTGCCCAAAGCAATGCCCCAGGGTGGCCAAGACATGTACAAAGCAACGCCCCGAAGTGCCCCATGATATGTCCAAGGTGATGCCCCGAGGTGCCCTAGACAAGCCCAAAGGCGCCTTTGGCATGCCCAAAGGAAGGCCCTGAGGTGCCCTAAGACACGCCTAAAGTAATGCCTAGAGGTGCCCAAGACATGCCCAAAGTAATGCCTAGATGAAAGAATGACAAATAAGGGTGGGCATAAATGGATTTCACGTGTGTAAGGGGATCCACTTTTTTCGCTATGTAGGTTCAACTACCTATTGAGCCCTCTCATTCCTTCCATCTAAGGATCGTATGGTTGAGGACCTCTTCATACGAATCTTTCTATTTCTTCTTAATGCTTCGAGTCACTGTTGCTTGAAACCTTTGTAGTTGTTCCTAGAGTTTGGCTAGATTCACCAAGTAGATTTTGAAAGAAAAGTTGGAGACGTTAGAGGAAGGCCATTATCACTATTCGGATACGATCATAGCTTCATTCATTTGTTGAACCTTGGGGATAACCAGAGCCACGAAGCTAAAGGCAGAATTTTTAGTCGCTTATGACCTAGTCCTGACCAAGCAAGTCAAATCTGAATAGAGATGGCAAGGCCTCTTTTAGATTGACTGTTGGCAGATCGAGACATTCCCAACATGGGTACTATCGGGAGGAGTGAATTCAATAATAGATGCATGCTGGCATTCCAGCCTTCCTTCCCCTTTCAGGGCCTATCCGAAATAGAATCCAATACTTCTTAGTCGCGAATATCAACCGACTCATTTACTATGTATTATTGATTGCCTAATCCTTTCTATCGAAATGGGTAAAGTGTCAGATGTTTTGGCAATTCTTCATGAGAGGATGAATCGAGAAAATTCTGAATCAAAGCTCTGAATTTTTGTTCATCCCTTGCCGTAATAATACTTTGGGGTTTGCAATGATAACTTGTATATCTAGAGACTCATTAATCCTACACATGCCAGAAAAATAGTTCATTATTCATGGTACCATGTATGACTCCCACCAAATTGAAAATTCAGCAGCTAAATATGTCGAGAGGAGGCCATGAAATGGGATTTATGTACTGAAAGGAAACTCACATCGTACAGCTTTTTGTAGTCCAACCTTTCTACACGTCTCTTTCCAGATAGAGGTGTAGTATCCGCTTGGCCAGGACCTGATTCTAATAAAAATAATAGCTCAGCATTTAAAGATTGTTTTTTCCTTGGGCCAACTTTAGAGCTTCCTCCATTTGAGCCTCTGCAGGTCTGGCTGGGGTTTGATGATGCAGACATGGGCTCACCAGGTACAGGTTCATCTTTGTATGGAGATCTGTTATTATTGAAAGCAACAACACTAAAATCCTCGGAGTCGGATGTAAAATCAGAACTTGAACTTTCCTCCTTAACCTGCTCATCGAGATCTGGAGCATTAGGATCATAATTATCATCCTCTGAATCATCAGAAGGCAGATCCAAGTTCTGTGTACTTTTGGGTGAAGGCCCAATATTTTCAGAAGCAGAATAGAAAGCAGATTCATCGGAACTAGATTCCCCTCCCTCAACTTTCTCATCCACCTCTGATCCATCAGGATCATAATCATTATCCTCAGAATCATCTGATGGAAGTCCAAAATTATCATCTAACTTATTTCCAGCAGCTGCTGCAGCAGCTGCCTCAGGGAATACCTTCTGCACATGGGAGAAACACATACTGAGCAACATATAAGTGGATTAAGTAATCATCAACTGACAATTGTAAGACTTTGAGTTTGTAATTGACCTCCCAGGTATCCAGAACAGAAACCTTAGTTCCTTGATAATCATTAAGCAAGCCAATGCAATCAACTTTACAATCACATCCAGGGCAAAGCCAACCCACATCATCAGGAGGAACTGTAAGACAGGAAGGAAAAAGTAAGAGGGAAAAAAGGAACAGAGAGAAAGAAAGAACAGGAAATCATGAACCCAATAAACCCAAAATCAAGGCGTCCTATCAAGAAACTTGTTTGGACATACTGTCTTCTTTTAACAGTGGTGGTTCAAGACAAAACTGGTGGAAACCACGCTCACAAGCACCATCACATAGTATGATATCATTATCGGCTGCCAAATCTTTAGACCCACATTTTGCACAAAAGATCTGCCACAGGAAGATAAATTTATAGCTGTTGCAAATGCGAAGTACTAATGTATACTATCATGAACAAAATAACATCTAATCAGAAGTAAAAGTCCCATAAACAGTAAAAATGGCATCTCCTACATCCTCGCTGTCAATCTGTCCTTCAGAATCAAACAAGGATTGCGGAAGCCTTCCATCAGCAATTGACGAATCAAGCCGTTGAAATAGGTCTCTTATTTTCAATTTGCGGCGGAAAATTTCAGATTTCGCACGTTGGAGCTCCTTTTCTGGCTTTATTTTTTCTAGGCTGCAACATTAACAAAAAAAATAAGCAACATTTAGAAAAGAACTCATGACTAGAAAAAATCTCTAATTAGCCAAGCTGTGTCAGGCATGGGAAGGTTTAATATCAAAAGTGATTTATTCATCCTCTAATAAATCAGTTCATGATAGACCAATCATGTTCGGCTCAAACATCTTGATTGTTATAACTTACAATTACGAGCTACATGGAAGACCACAACAGAAAAGTCAATAAAACAACAGCTAAGCGCCATGGATATTTCTAGAGAAGCTGTGTCCATCATGGACATGAGTCACACCAACAATTCGTAGACACTTCTACACTCGTGTCCCGCAGCTCATCAAATTCCGAATACTTGTTAATACTTCCTGCCTTGGTCACTCAGAAATAACCAAAACTAACATTCCATTCCAAAATATTAATATGATTTTGATGTTTAGGTTCCATTTTTGCAAAATCTAACCAAGGAACTTATCAGCATAAGAAAGTACAGTATCAAGCAGACAGATGAAAAATATGCATCTAACACTAAAATGACAGCAGCAGTGCCAGGAGGGAGAAACAGGGCTATAAAATCGTTAGTACAAACTCACTATAGACCACAAACCTTTGTCCTTTCCATCCTTCACCAGAATAGGCTTCAATCAAGTTTTGTTCGTACTTCATTCGATGTAGCAAGTACCTCAGATGCCTTCTAATTCTTGAGAACTCCTCAACTGGAAATTTTCTCGTTTGTTTCTTCTTCCTCTTCTTCCTACCCTTTTCTCCAATAGCATCATCCCCCTGCTCTGGAAAATTATTACTTGGCTCTGGAGCTTTAGGTTTCTCTTGCGATCTTGAGCGCAAAACTCTAGTACTGCCTACAGAAGATCTCATAGCATGTTTTCCTTTTGTTGATTTTGTAGAGGTTCTTCTGCGGCTGCCTTCTTGCTCACTAGGATTGTTGGCTGCATCTTCTGGTGGCAATTCTAATTGTTTGATATCACAATTCTCGAACACATTATCTGGTAGTGTTTTCACTTGTTCAAGACTAGTATTCACTGCCACATCTTCAGGTGGAAATCTCAATTGTTCCAGACTAGACTTTCTCTCATCTTCTGGTGGTGGCCTCAGTTGTTCCCAACTGGAATTCTTGGTTACATCTTCAGAATGAAGGCCAGAATTTTCAAGACCATGGTGATTGGTATCTACCGTCCCAGTTTCAGCAGATCCATTTTGAACATAGTCCATACCAACCTTCGGTTTTTCCACCAATGCTTCACAATTTACACTTACTGGAACTAGTTTGTGATTTATTTCCGTCATAGCTTGTTCAGCACTTAAATTTTCCCCTCCATCTTTAGGTAATAACCCTAACTGCTCGGAATTAGCATTTATGGTGGCATCTTCCAGTTGTTGAACCAGTTGCTCACAACTTGAGTTTCTGATCAGATCTTCATGAAGCTGTCTCAATTGTTCAAAACCATTATAGGTCCATTCTGCAGCCTTGGCGATTGTCAATCCATTATTTACATTTTCAGAGCTAGTCTTGTGTTTTTCTTCTGTTGCTTCACTAGTAAAACTTCTAGCACCAAATTCATGTTCTTGTATTAATGCTTTTTGTCTAGGCAGTGACATTTTTCCAATTTCACTGTGTTCTTGTGCTGAAGACGCATCCATATTCACGTTGTCAGAGATTTGGACAGAAAGCTTTAGTTACGAATCCAGTTCTATGTCAATCAGTATACCACAATGAACTGAAAACAAAAAATCTGATGTCAAATTCTTTTTAACAGTTACCAAGTGATATAAATACTCTGAGAGGACAGAACTATGTCTGAACAGTGCATTCCATAGACCTGCACCAATATCCAAATAGTACAACAATGTAAATTGGAAAGTCCATATAGGCCTTGTTGATAAAGTTTCTGGTTGAATGAAGCATTGTTTAAATATCAAGGTTCACATAATCCTGATTTTATTTTATTTTGTTTCCCTATCTTTATCAACTTGAGGGTATCATAGAAATCCCATAATCTATAAGCATATGCTGTTGGAGTTGCTCATGGATCTTATGTCATTTTTAAATAGGACATTGTGTAAGTGAATCTATGTTTGTCCTTGACCAAATTCAGACAGGTTTCACCCACTGAAGTTTGAAATTTCCAATCAATGAGTCATATTCTTAATAGGACTAAGACAAATGCAGTAGCTAACAAAAATCAACGTCCTCTTTTTAATTTTTAATCGATAGGCTTTTACAGAAATTTCAAAATTAATTTATATAGCTTTTAAAGTACTTTTCAATTTACCCTGAACTTGAGGTCTGAGGAACTCTGGACTGAGTTCCAACATAATTCTCCTTTTCTTTCACCACTATAATTCTTAGCAACACAGAGACCGACCAACCCCCAATTTTCTCTAGATTACACCTGATTAGACACTCCAATCTTTCCCCCCGAATAGTTTATGTTAGCGTAGCTATCTTCTTATTCTATTTATATTTGGAGGACCTTCTTATAATTTGGACTTTTATCACTTTAATATAAATACTTAGAAGTGCAGGGAATCAATTAGAACCCTAAACCTATTTTCTTAATTCTCTTTCTCTCTATCTCTCATTCCTCCTTCGTATATAACCCTAAAAATCTAAACTTTATATTTCAACTTGGTATTAGAGCCACAAATCCTAAGCAAGAAGAGTAGAACATAACCAGAACATCACCGGAACCAATCTGAGTCGCTGACGTCACCATTCCAACACAGACATCATGCTGACGTCAGCATGGTAGATTGAAATTGATTCTCCAATCTTGAGGGAATGGTGATTCTGAGCATTATGATGATTTTTTCACAATTTTTTTAGGCCATCTAAGGAGTTTTTCGATTTTTTTTGAAGATTTCGACACTTAGGGTTTCGTTTTCTTGGATTCGTGGATTTCAACACTTTTGCATCAAATTGAAGGTCCCAATCTCATCCATAGGGGCCAAAATCAACTTTACAGTTGTCGATTTGGCTTGATTTGCTTCAATTTTGGAGTTTCGATCACTTCGCAGCACCCTTGCGCCGACCTGCACGATTTCTCTGGTTTCAGATTTCTGGGTTTTCGGCTTTCTTGTTTCGAATTGGTGGTCTCAATCTTATCTATAGGGGCTGAAATCAATTTTAGGGTTGTTGATTTGCTTTGATTTGCTTCAAACTTTGGTATTCTACTCGAAATTGGTACCCTATTGCGTTGACAGCTTCGCGCGACTTTTGGTATGCGCCTTCTGATTTGTTTTTTGCTTTGAGATCTTTGATCTATCGTATGTGCCTTGCAAATCATCATTTTGGGTATACTTTGCATTGATTTGGAGATTGTGGTCTGATTCTATTAATTCGCGACAATTTTTCTGGCGTGCTAATTCTATTTTTTTGTTTTCTGGCTCTTAGTTGCTTGTTATGACTGAAAACAAAGTCTCATTACTTAAAGATGATGATATGCCCAAATCTATCACCTCCACCAGCTTAAATAGCTTGAATTACTTTGCCTGTGCACATGCTGTGAAAAATTTCCTGCGAGGAAAGCGTAAACTAAAGCATGTGATTGATCAACCCTTACCTCCAGTCGATCCCAAATATGAAAATTAGATGTGCGAAGATTCAATTGTTATGGGCTAACTGTGGCACAACATGAAACTTACGGTTGCTACAACCGTTGAATTTTGTGACACCTCTAAAAAGATTTGGGATTCCGTTGCGGACTCCTTCTCCCACTAGAGTAATGTCACTCAAGTTTTTGAAATCTATGAGAAGATTTTCACCACGAAGTAATCGGAGAAGCCTTTATTGGAGTATTACAGTATTCTTAAAAATCTTTAGGACCAATTGCTACAGGTACGATCCCTTACTGCTAATCTCGGCTAATAGCAGCACCACTGGAAGGATTTTATGATTGCTTCCTTATTGTCTGATTTGAACCCTGAGTTACGAGGGTTCAAAGATCAGATTCTTGCTAACGAGACATTACCCACAGCGGCTAATGCCTATTCTCAACTTTTGTGCTCCTCATTAAGAGAGGCTTCTTTTGTGATTCGACCTGTCTCTTCTCCTTCAGAGTCCTCTGCCTTGGTTTCTACTGGTGGCCATAGTAGCCCACATGGTGGCCGTAGTGGTCGTGGTGGTGCTCATATTCGTGGTACGAACAAGTGGCAGAAGTGACCGTAAATGTGATCATTGTGGGACTACTAATTACACTGAACCGTATTATTAGAAAAAATATAGAAAGCCTAGTTATGCGCAACAGGTTACTAATAATACTCTGGCCTCTTCCACTCCTTCTGATCAAGCAGCCCCTAGTTCTGATTCTCATGATTCACTCCCTACTCAAATTAGCGATCTAATTCAGGCATTACGTTCCGCTTATCCTTCTTCTTGTGTTTTTCAAAATCTGCACACCAAGAAGATGATTGATTCGGGGCATGAGAATGATGATCTCTACTATTTAAATGTTGATCTAGCATCTCCTCACACATCCGCTGCCTTGAGTGCTTTTATCTCTCCTTTTCCGTGCCATTTTCGATTGGAACATCCGTCCTTGGTAAAACTGAAGTTAGCTATTCCTACTTTGGGTTCTGTATCTAGTTTAGATTGCGAAACTTGTTAGTTAGGCAAACATCACCGTAGCTCTTTTCCTTCTAGTAGTCATGGTCGTCGGTCTGCGTCTTTTGATGTAATTCATACTGATATTTGGGGTCCTTCTCGAACTTCTAATATTAATAGATATTTCTATTTTGTTATCTTCGTTGATGATTACTCTCGTATGACTTGATTATTTTTAATAAAGAACCGATCTAAGTTGCCCCTTATTCTTACCAAATTTTATAATGAGATTTTCATACAATTTGGCAAACGGATCAAAATTATTCGCTCTGATAATGCTTTGGAATATATCCAGTATACTGTTGACTCATTTTGTGTGGATCGTGGTATTATTCATCAGACTACTTGTGCCCGTACCTCTCAGCAGAATGGTATCGCTGAACGTAAACATCGACACTTGTTAGATGTTGCACGTACTTTGTTATGCCAAATGCATGTCCCTAAATATTTTTTGGGTGATGATATTCTCACTACATGTTGTCTCATTAATCGTATGCCCTCCATTATGTTGAACAATTAGTAACCTTTTTTCTTATTATACCCTGGTTCTCCGCATTTTTCTTTCATTCCTTAGGTATTTGATTGTATTGCCTTTGTTCATGTTCTTGATCCCAATCTTGACAAGTTATCCCATCGGGCTCGCAAATGTATTTTTCTCGCACTCAAAAAGGCTATCGTTGCTATCATCCAGAGTCTCGTAGATATTTTGTTAGTGCTGATGTCACGTTTTTTCAGTTTTCTTTCTTTACTTCTGCTGGTCAGGACTTGTCCTCTGACCTTATCTCTTGTTGTGAGGGGGAGTTCACCACGCCTACACTTCCTTTGCCACTTAATCTTCATGTGCAAGTGCCTTCTTGTAGCACCCCAACCCTTCACATGGCAACGATATTGTCCACTTTGGGCAAAAACCCTCACGATTTTGTTTTATCCCAGGGTCACCCATTCTTGCATTGCTCCCGCCCAAACACGCTTAACTGCGGAGTTCTACTAGGATCTCTACCACATGGGAAAATGTCTCGTTAAATGTAAGGGTCCACGATTTTTCCTTTATAGCCCAGGAACACCCTCTCCCTTTCCGATGTGGGATACCAAGATATCACAATCCACCCCCCCTTAAGGCTGCACGTCCCAGTGCAGTAGCCTGCCAACTCCAGTAACCTGCCAGTCCTTATCAACCCGCCCACTTAGTAGCCCGCCCACATGACATGCAAGACGACAGGGGCCCACACTCGAAGATGGGGAGAATCGGATTTGATACCATCTGTAACAACCTAACCCTTCACATAGCAACAATATTTTCCGCTTTGGACAAAAGCCCTCACGGTTTTGTTCTTCCCAGGGGGTCACCCATCCTTGCATTGCACCCGCCCAAGCACGCTTAACTGCGGAATTCTGCTAAGGTCTCTATCACCTGGGAAAAAACCTCGTTAAATGTAAGGGTCCAATATTTTTTCTATATATCCCAGGAACTCCCTCTCCCTTTCCGATGTGGGATACCAGGATATCACAATTCACCCCCCTTAGAGTTGCACGTCGCCGTGCAGTAGCCTGCCAACTCCGGTAGCCTGTCAGTCCTTATTGACCCGCCTACTCAGTAGCCCGCCTACTCAGTAGCCCGCCCACATAACACGCAAGACGATAGGGACCCACACTCAGAGGTGGGAAGAATCGGCTTTGATACTATCTGTAGCACCCCGACCTTTCACATGGCAATAATATTATCTACTTTGGGCAAAAACCCTCATGGTTTTGTTCTTCCCAGAGGATCACTCATCCTTGCATTGCTCCCGCCCAAGCACGCTTAACTGCGGAGTTCTGCTAGGGTCTCTACCACCGGGAAAAATGCCTCGTTAAATATAAGGTCCAAGATTTTTCCTTTATAACCCAGGAACTCCCCCTCCCTTTCTGATGTGGGATACCAGAATATCACAATCCACCCTCTTAGGGCGGCACATCGGCGGGTCGGAAAGGGAGAAGAAGTTCCTAGACTATAAAAGAAAAACCTTAGATCCCTACATAACAACGGGGTCTTTTTCCAAGTGGTAGAGACCCTAGAAAAAACTCCGCAATTAAGCGTGCTTAGGCGGGAGCAATGCAAGGATGGGTGACCTCCTAAAAAGAACAAAATCGTGAGGCTTTTTACCCAAAACGGACAATATCATTGCCATGTAAAGGGTCGAGGTGCTACAAATGGTATCAGAGCAGACACTCTCTACCTCTGAGTATGGGCCCCTGCTGTATCTCATGACATGTGGGCGGGCTACTGAGTGGGCGGGTCGATAAATGACTGACAGGCTACCGGAGCTGGCAGGCAACTGCACGGGGACATGCAGCCCTAAGGGAGGTGGATTGTAATATCCTACTATCCCACATCGAAAAGAGAGAATGCGTTCCTGAGCTACAAAAGAAAAATCATGGACCCTTAAATTCAACGAGGTCTTTTCCCAAGTGGTAGAGATCCCAGCAGAACTCCGTAATTAAGCGTGCTTGGGCGGGAGCAATGCAAGATTAGGTAACCCCTGGGAAGAACAAAACCGTGAGGATTCTACTCAAAGCGGACAATATCGTTGCCATGTGAAAGGTCGGGGTGTTACAGATTGTATCAGAGCCGACTCTCCCCACCTCCGAGTGTGGGCCCATGTCGTCTTGCGTGTCATGTGGGCGGGCTACTGAGTGGGCGGGTCGATAAAGACTGACAGGCTACCGGAGCTGGCAGGCTACTGCACGAGGACATGCAGCCCTAAGGGAATGGATTGTGATATCCTGGTATCTTACATCGGAAAGAGAGAAGGAGTTCCTTAGTTATAAATGAAAAATCTTAGACCATTACATTCAACGAGACCTTTTCCCAGGTGGTAAGCGTGCTTGGGCGGGAGCAATGCAATGATGGATGACCCCTGGAAAAAACAAAATCGTAAGGATTTTTGTCCAAAGGCAAAAATATCGTTGCCATGTGAAGAGTCGGGGTGTTACACTTCTTTTCTTTTACAGGTGTACCACCGCTCTCAGAATCGGCCCACTGTACCTTATGGCCCAACCACATCATCTTCCCCGTCTGCGGTCCTACCTTCGACTGATGACCTGCCCATTGCATTGCGGCGAGGTAAATACACTTGTACTCAACATCCCATCGCTCAATATGTCTCTTATAATCGTCTCTCTCCTTGCTTTTATTCCTTTGCTTGTACCTTGTCTACTGTTTCTATTCCTTCTTCATACAAGCAGACTATGTCCTTGCCTGAATGGAAACACGCTATGACTGAGAAAATAAGTGCTATTTATCATAATCAGACTTGGGAGCTTACATTTCTTCCTCTTAGTAAAAGAATTGTTGGTTGTCGTTGGGTGTATACCGTAAAATATCTTCCCGATGGTTCTGTTGAACGGCTTAAGGCGCGCTTAGTGGCTAAAGAGTACACTCAGACTTATAATATTGATTATCTGGAGACCTTTTCACCCGTTGAATATTTTAATTCTATTCGAATTCTTCTATCTGTGGCGGTTAGCTGTTCTTTGCCCTTTTATCAACTCGATATCAAGAATGCCTTTTTCTATGGTGATCTTCAAGATGAAGTATATATAGACCAATCACCTGGTTTTATTATCTCTAGCAATGAACATCTCGTCTGTCGTTTGCGCAAGACTCTATATGATCTCAAGCAGTCTCCTTGTGCTTGGTTCGATTGCTTTAGCTCTGTTGTGATCGCTTATGGTTCTCAACGTTCCTCTGCGAACCACTCTGTTTTTTTCCGTCACCCCACTGGTGGCACCGTTATCTTAATTTCTATGTTGACTATATCATCATTTCTAGTGATGAGTCTTCTAGTATTGCAGCCCTCGAATGGCACTTAAGCGAAACCTTTCATACTAAGAACTTGAGTGCACTTCGCTATTTTCTTGGCATTAAGATTGCCCGTTCTTCTCAAGGTCACTTTCTCTCTCAGCACAAGTGTATTATTGATCTCTTATCTGAAACTAGCCTTCTTGATGCTCGACTAGTTGATACTCCTATGGATTCTACGATTAAGCTAGATGCTGATTCTGGCAATGTCTTTTCAGATGTTGGTTGTTATCGACGCCTTGTTGGTAAATTAATTTATCTTAATGTTACTCGCTCCTTGTCTGTGATCAACTTTAGTGATACTGATTGCGTTGGCAGTCGCTCTGATCGTCGGTCTACATCTAGTTATTGCACTTTTATTAGTGGAAACCTGGTTACTTGGCGTAATAAGAAACGGACGGTTGCTGCCCGTTCTAGTTCTGAAACGAAGTATCGTGATATGGCTCATACTGCCTCTAAATTGTAATGGGTTCGATCTCTTCTTATAATTTGGACTTTCATCACTTTAATATAAATACTTAGAGGTGCAGGAAATCAATTAGAACCCTAAACCTATTTTTCTAATTCTCTTTCTCTCTATCTCTCTCTATCTCTCATTCCTCTATATCTAACCCTAAAAACCTAAACTTTAAATTTCAGCTGTTTAAATAACAATTTTGTTCAATTTAAATCTTTTTCCAAGCATATAACACCGTTAAGTAGTTCTAATGAAATAATGCTAAAATTCAATAACATCAAACAATCAATCAAAGGCCTTTCTTTTTTTATCTTCAACCAAATGCCTTTCTTTTTATATCTTCAACAAAATCCTTCTAATTGCTTAGTATTTTTCCCTGACTGTTTGGCATTACAACTGAGCACGTTTATTTGCATGCGTATATCATAAAAAGGGGGCTTATTTTGTTCTGTTTGTTTGGTGTTTAGGTGGAGGAGTTTGAAGAGAAAACATAGCATTCTTTTGAGTAATGTTTATGTTCCCATCTGTGACTGATAAAACCTCACCTACATCAAATACAAGTAATTTGGAGAGAATAGAAAAGAAATTCCAAATCTCTCCTCTCTAATCACTCATTTGGATTAACATGAGAGAAATGGAGAAAAGTGGAAAAAATGGAGGGATGAAGTGAGATTTTAATGAGCACTTTTTCAATCTCTCCAAAATGGGGGGAGAGAGAGAGAGAGAGAAAACTTAAACATTGCAATACTAAAATTAACCTTCAAAAACAAATTCAAAGATCACTGATTATAGGGTTAAATTGGTAAATAAAACTAAAAACTTTCTTTTCTTTTCTTTTAATTAAGCTAACCAAACAAGATATGACTATATGAGAAAAAATAACTATCCTTTCTTTTTTCTTCCTTTCCTATTGTTTATCCAACCAAGATAGAGAAAAAATGTAATCTTTTCTTTTCTACTCTTTTCTCTCATTCTTTTCTTTTCTTTTCTTTTATTTAGGATAACCAAACAAGAAATGAGAAAAATAACTATCTTCTCACTTTTTTTCTTTCATGGTGTTTATGCAAAAAAGATGGATAAAAAATATAATCTTTTCTCTTCTATTTTATCTTATAACTTAAGTAATAATATCTTTTCTTTCTCTCCTAGGTTCCAAACGGGCTGTAAAACTTAGTATCAGCGGAAGTTAAACTGTGCTCCTTTCCAGCTCTTAAAACTAAATTGGGCATCAGAACACACAAATCAAACCCAAAACATTCAACATCTAATCATTCCTCCAATTGTGGACGGGAAGTAAAAGAAAATGACATGCCCAACACTTCTTTTGAGTTCGAATCCTGAAACGAGGCCAAAAAGCGGCCTTCCTCCAGAAAAATGGAGGCGGCTTGTTACCTCAAGGTCCCAGAACAATTATCTATCCAAAATTCAAAGATGTCTTCGTTTTCTCGCGTTTTCAGGGCAACCAAACGAATCATTGCAATGAACACACGATACAAAGAAACGAAGATAAGTTAGAAATCGATTACCTCTTCTTTCCTTTTATCCACTGCGAAGAGAGAAAGCGAGGCTCAGGTAAGAAAAATTGGAAGAGAGAGAGAGAGAGAGAGAGAGAGAGAGAGAGAGTATGGAGAAAGATGAGAGAGTTCCCGCCACTCAGATCGCATCAGAAGGTGGTGTTACCGTGTTAGGGTTTTTTTTGAGCCGATGCCATGTGGGTCGATGACGTCCCTCTTTTTTCTTTTTCTTTTTTTTGCGTGTGTTCGCGAGACTTTCTCTCGCCGCCGATAACGGAGAAAGCGGCCTTTCGTGGAGGAAAAAATTATTTTTAAGTACAGTTTGTTTTCGCGAAAATTATTTTTTTGCATTTTTCAGTATTAGGTACGACGAAACTAAATATTTATGAAAAATATTATTTTAAAATTAATAAAATAATAATAATTTTTACTTAAAATTATAATTATATTTTTTTACCTATAATTTATAAATTCATATATTTAAATATACAACAACACTAATTGAGTTGACATCAAATGCCGCCAGTGATATCAGTGGTGTTTAGTGTCTGGGATTGCTTTTTAAGTTTAACTTTTAATAGATTTAATTTTTTTTTTAAATTAATAAAAAAAAGAGTATTTAGGATAATTTTTTTGTAAAAACTTTTTTGCTTTTTTATTGAAATGTCTAAAATATTTTTACTTTTAGTTTTTAAATTATAGTCTTTAGAATATTAGTACGAATTTTTTTATTTTTGTGAGTAAAATTGACTTTATATAAAATAGTATTACAATAATTTTGAGAGTTAACTGGTTTCTGTTGGGAGAATATCCAACGCCGAAATAAAAATACATATGTCGGGGATCCAGAAAATACATCTTTATTAAACTTTTAACATTTTACAATAATCTGAAATTGCAGAGAATGAAATAACATTAATAATGGAAATTGGAATTTGCAAACCGAGTCCTGCAATCGCAGTTTCCTTAAGAATGATTCGCCGCCTACCGAGGGTGTTGTAGGTAT
>JAOTRH010000020.1:2206927-2234817 GCA_034768845.1 Heliamphora exappendiculata | reverse complement strand
ATGTCCCCGTCCATAAACCCCTCATACTTCTTACCTTCCCCTATATAAATCCCAATCCCCTCACTTCTCACTCCACCACTCCACCGTCTTCGCCTCTCTCTCTCTCTCTCTCTCTCTCTCTCTCTCTCTCTCTCTCTCTAGATTTCTCTATCTCAAGATCTCTTTCTTTCTGATATGGCGGTTGATTCTTCCCTATCATCTCCGCTCCGTCCTCCGGCATGTGAGAAGGACGCAAAGGCGCTTCGATTAATAGAAGAGATGACAAGAAATGCCGATTCAGTTCAAGAGAAGGTTTTGGCCGAGATCTTGAATCGAAATGCCGAAACTGAGTACCTCCGACGATTCAAACTCTGTGGCGCCACAGACAGAAAAACTTTCAAATCCAAAATTCCGGTGATAACGTACGAAGATCTTCAGCCGGATATCCAACGGATCGCGAACGGCGATCGTTCGGCGATCTTGTCTGCTCTTCCTATCTCCGAGTTCCTCACTAGGTAAAGTGAAAAGTTCCAAGTTTCAACTCTTTCTTTTCTGGTTGAGAAGTCGTCAAATTTGAATTGCAGTTAGAACCGCGGTAATTAAGTTTACAGATTTTAGGTAATTAAATTGGAGAATTGAGATTTTGACTGCGATATTTCAACAGCTCTGGGACTTCAGCTGGTGAAAGAAAGCTTATGCCAACGATTCGGGAAGAGCTGGATCGTCGTCAGTTGCTCTATAGTCTTCTCATGCCTGTCATGAACCTGTAAGTATACGATTATGGATGTGTTTGTCAAAAACTTCTACAAAATAGTATTTCTTTTAATAGTTTTAGAAGTTTTTAGATTTGTTGTTAGATTTTTCTGGCTATATAGAATCAAAAAGTAGAAATTTTTATCAAAAAACTTAATTATCTTTATTCAAAAAATAACATTTTATATCTTTAAGAAACTTTTTTCAATTTTGATATTTTTCTTTTTAAATTTCTCGTGATAGAAATGAAAAAAATAAAAAAATCATATCAAAATATAAAAATAAATCAAACAAATAAAAAATTAACTATTTCTTATTAGCTGTGACAAGCACCACCTGTATATGGTTTGTGTAATTCTTTTTTATCGAGATCTTGTTTCGGTAATTCCTTATTTATATATTTTATTTTCTTTATTTTTATTTTTAGTATTTTTTTTATTAAATATTTTTGACTGTTAACAGATATGTTCCGGGTTTGGACAAAGGCAAGGGGCTTTACTTCTTGTTTGTGAAGTCCGAAACAAAGACCCCGGGTGGGCTTTTGGCTAGGCCGGTTTTAACAAGTTACTACAAGAGCGTTCACTTCAAGACCCGACCCTACGACCCATACAATGTCTACACGAGTCCGAACGAAGCCATTCTCTGTCCCGACTCCTTCCAGAGCTTGTACACCCAAATGCTGTGCGGCCTCTTAGAGCACAACCAAGTCCTCCGGGTCGGAGCCGTGTTCGCCTCGGGACTACTCCGAGCCATTCGGTTCCTCCAACTCAATTGGCCACAGCTCACCCACGATATCCGCACCGGAACACTCAACCCGAAAATCACCGACCATTCTATCCGAAAACACATGGCTGGGATTCTGAAACCCGACTCGGTGATTGCCGAGTTCGTATCGGCAGAGTGCTCAAAGCAAGATTGGGAGGGAATTATCACTAGAATTTGGCCTAACACGAAGTATCTCGATGTGATCGTGACGGGTGCAATGGCTCAGTATATTCGGACCCTGGATTACTACAGCGCCGGGTTGCCCCTAGCCTGCACCATGTACGCTTCGTCGGAGTGTTATTTCGGACTCAATCTCAACCCGATGTGCAAACCGTCAGACGTTTCTTACACCATAATGCCAAACATGGGTTACTTCGAGTTCTTACCCCACGATGCCAACTCAACCGGGTTGACCCGCGACTCGCCTCCCAAACTCGTTGATCTTGCGGACGTGGAGATCGGAAGGGAATACGAGCTGGTGATCACTACCTACGCCGGACTGTACCGGTACCGAGTCGGCGACATTCTCCGAGTCACCGGATTCCACAACTCAGCCCCGCAATTCCACTTTCTTCGGAGAAAAAACGTGCTGTTAAGCATCGACTCGGACAAAACCGACGAGGCCGAGTTACAAAGCGCGATCGACAACGCTTCGCGACTCCTGAGCGTGCTCGGCACGAGCGTGACGGAGTATACGAGTTACGCCGACACGAAGACGATTCCCGGCCACTACGTGATTTACTGGGAGCTGTTATCGAAGGAATCGGCCGAGTTGCCGGGTGATGAGGTGCTGAGTCAATGTTGTCTGGCGATGGAAAAATCATTTAACTCGGTGTACCGACAAGGCCGAGTTGCGGATAACTCGATTGGGCCTTTGGAGATTCGAGTGGTGAAGAATGGAACGTTTGAGGAGCTTATGGATTATGCAATATCTAGAGGCGCCTCCATTAACCAGTATAAGGTGCCCAGGTGTGTTAGCTTCGCCCCGATCATGGAGCTTCTTGACTCCAGAGTCGTCTCGGCGCATTTTAGCCCGTCGTTGCCCCGTTGGACTCCTGAACGGCGTCGGTAATCAGCTTTTTATTTGTTTGCCTTTTTTGCCCCGCCTCTTCCAGACTTTTTCTTTTTTTCTTTTTTCTTTTCGATTAGGTTTGGATTGGGACCCCTTAAAAGAGAGGATTTTCCATGGTTCAGTGAACCTGTAAAGTTGATGTAAGAATCATCATCAGCGTTATTAATTTTAAGGTTTTGCTTGTTCAATAATTTGCTAACTGATCTAAACTTCTGCGAAGGAATAATGGCTTTGCTAATTTATTTTTTGTTTCCAATTTTTCTTTATGTATGTGTTTTTTTTTTAATTTCTCAATTTTCTTATCAAGATTAATTGAAATTTCATTTTGAATATAGTATGAAATGATTTTAAAAAAATAAAAATAAATTAAATAAGTCATTAATAAGTGATGTTTATTTATTTATTTTTTTGGCAGATATTTGATTATGATATTTTTTTTATATAAATAATCCACTAGCATAAAATGCTATGTGCGGATAAATTTAAGAAAAAATTATGACTTCGTTGAATAGCTTGGTTTAAATTAGTTATTTTTGAGCTTTGAGCTATATAATAAAAACAATAATTTGGTTTAAGATTGATTTTAAGAAATTTTATAATACCAAAATAATATATTTGAAATTTATTATTTTTATCCCAATGCATAGCATATATTGATTACTTGTAATATGTTAAACAAAAAAATTTTATTACCTTTTTTTTTTTTTGCAATAGTAGCCATTATTTCAAAAGAAAATAAAATAAAGAGCACATGAAACTTAAATATTGATAAAAAGAATAGATTATTACATTATCATTTGTTACATTTGTGGGTTACATTTGTGACTTTGGCCACGTTTTCATGCAATTGAACTCTTAAAGGCAAAAAAATATTTATAATTAAAAATCAAATTAAGTAAAAAAGTATAAAAATACACAAAATACTATGTTAATAACAAAAGAAAAAGAAAAAATAAAAAGCTAAGTTCAATGAATCTTTTTGCAAAAGTATATATTACTACAAATAAAATAAAAAATACACACGGCGAAAAAATTATATTTTACTTTCTTGTTGCAGAATATTATCATTTGTTATTTTTGTGATTTTGAGGATATTTTCTTGCAATTGAGTTTTCTCTATTATTAGATAAAATATAAAAATTATGAAATTGTTACTAAATTGAAATCATCAAAATAGATTTTTTTTTCATGCTAACTGGGCAATTTTAGCAATAATTTTTTGACATTCCATTATGTACTATTCAAATTCAAACAAATTAAAATAAATAGTATTTTTGGAAATTAACTTTAAACGACACATGTCATCCATCATTTTTCAAACATATAGGGAGGTTTTGTGAGAGTTTATAAGAAAACTTTAATTCATAAAATAGTTTTTCTCATTGAATAAAGCAACTTTTAATAAAACTATATTTTTAGAAGAAGCTTAAGATTTTATCATAATTAATTAAAAATAGGTAGAAGCCTAAGACTTTACTAAACAAAACAATAACATAGGAGATGATCTTTGCTGAAAATAGAGCATTAGAATTTTTGAAAAACAGCCGTTGAAAGAGTAGATGATTGTTGGGAGAATAACACTGCAAAAAATTCAAAATTTACAAAATACTACCGAAAAACAAAACATCATAAGAATTTAAAAAAAAAAAACATTCAGAAGAAGAGCAGAGATTGTGTTACCTAGATATAATTTTTGAGAACACTGAAAAAAAGCGTTGAAAGATACTATAGGAAAACAGGCGCTGAAAGAACATATGATAGTTGGGATGAGGACACTACAAAAAATTCAAAGTTTGCAAAATAATACGAGAAAACAAAACATTATAGTAATGTTTTTTGAAAAAACATATAGAAGAATAGCAAATTATGTTACCTAAATATAATTTCAAAGAACGCTGACAAAAAACGTTAAAAATAGAAAATATATGATTACTCGATAGAGGGAGGCGTTTGAATATATAAAGAATAAATTAATGAGGATTAATGAGATAAGTAATAAGTAAAAATCAGTGTTTGAGTGGAAGTAAAATGATGAATAAAAAATATGTGTAGATATTTCTTGAATCTTAAATTTGGATGAGTGGAAATTTTGATTAGGATAAGTTTTCAAATCTGTTGGTAGATTAGGATTAGATTAAGTTAGAACTGATTTTATAATTGAATATCTTATTTTTATTATTATTAATTTATATATATTAAACAAAATAAGGTTTTGATCAGGAGAACTTTTTAGATTAGGAGGAGTTTTTGAATATGTTCTTAGATTAAAATTCGAATATGCGAATTAGTTATTTTATAATTATTTTCTTAATTAAAATTCAACCTAATTAGTTCAAACTAATTTTCTAATTAAATATATTAATTTTTCAATTATGAATAACTTAAATTTTTATTCAATAAATAGATAGTATTAGGATATATCTTAATTTTTTTATTACAAAATTCTAAGAAATTTTTGAATCGGTGAATTCTTAGATTATGATTAGTTAGGAAAAATCGGTGAATTAAATGCAGTTGAAATTTTCAATCAAATTAGGATTAGATCAAGTTAAATTAGGATATATTTTAGTTTTTTTTTTATTATGAGATAAATATTCTACTAACTAATTAGTTATTTTGTAAATATTTTTTAATTTAAAATTTTGAATTTTTTTTTAAACTTTCAAATGCGCGCCATGTGGCACTCTAACAACTCTCCTAATGAAATCCCTCTTTTATTATATATATATATATATATATATATATATATATACACCAGCAACAATATATAAACTGATCAATATAAACTGATCATATAATTGAAAGAGACCCATTTTAAGTTTCAAAAGTGGTATAAGTGGATGGTTCAGTTCATTCTTAGATAGGAGAACTCCTGTTTGGACTGAATGTTAAGAATTTTATGTATTTTTGTTTATTTTTGATTATTTCATCTTTTGACTAATTTTATTTTTATTTTTGTAATTGTCTCGGTGAGATAAATTCAAAATATAAAAAATTTTGATCAAAAGATAAAAAAAAATTCACTAAAGAAGAAAATAAGTAGCATAAAATTTGACTTATTGATTTATTTTCGTTTATTTTTGTATTTTCTGTAACTTTATTTATATTTTGATTAAAAATTTTTAATTTTTGGTTCATCCCGATGAGAAAAGTCAAAAAGTATTGTGCGCGGTACAAACTGTTTGGGCTTATTCGGCACAATCAGGACCAGGTAAACTAACCCAATACTGATGACTCCGAACAGAATGTGGGCTGGACTCCTGTATACCGAAATCATTGGATGCTTCTTGCTCCACCGCCGAACTCCTGCAACCACCAAGAACACCGTTAGCGCCTTTCGGCCGGTTGTGATCGGGAGGTACTCCGACGCTCAAGTTAGATATCTCTCAGAGAGGTCTCTAGGCAAGAGTTTGGGTTAAGAATTGCGTACCTTGTGATTTGAGGGTGCCTCTCTTTATATAGGAATAAGGGCTAACGGGGGTTGAATTCTTTTATAATTTTGCCTCTGATTAGTGAGGAATTGTTTCCTATCCTGTAGATATGATTCGTTTCCATCCTCATGATTTGACTATGATTTGTTTCCATCTTGCGTATCCAATCGAATCTCATACAAGATGGGAACTTATCTTTCCATTGGCCTCCGACATGGGCTTTATTGGCCCGGGCTGCTTCTGCATAGGGTGGGCCGAACTTGTATGGCCCGAACAACTGATGGTCCGGGCTTCTTCGAGTACCAGACCAGTGTGTTTCGGGCTGGCCCCCCTCATGGGGCCTTGGTCTCATTTAACTGGGCTGAGCTTTAGGCCCAATACTTTTGTCCAACCTCAACTGCCCCCAGCTCTGGTTCTTGCTCGGCTGGACTGCTCGGTGAAGAGCCAGAGCTTTGGATCTTTATTCGGCTAAGAGCACTGTTTGCTTGGCTTTTTTTTTTCAGTCACAGTCAAAGAAATGCACTTAGTGGTGGGGCCACAAGGGCGATCCGTTGTTCGGGGAGCACTATTCGGTTCTTCGGGTGATGGCTTAGCTGCCCAGATCCCTTGGGCTTCTCTAATAACTGATGATGGCTGGCCTTGAGCCTTGCGTTGCTAACGTGGCTAGCTCTGATTGGGTGAACAAAGGGGCACACGTCGTTCTAGGAGCAGCGCAATGATTGCGTATGGTGCATTAATGCGCCTGGCGTTTCAGAATCGACGGGTATAAAAACCCGTTTAAACGTCTTTCTTCCTTTTTACCGTTTCTGGAGATTTTTGAACTTTTCCAGCTTCTCCTCTGCTGCATTCCTTTGCGATTTCCGGCGGACTCAAAAACATCCCTCCGGCGAAGCATTTCCCAGAATTCGACGGATAAAAAATAATTTTCAGAGGCTCGTAAGCGTCTTTTCACACTTTTCACTACTCCTTCTAGTGCTTTGAGGTTAGTTTGCCTCTAATTCCTCATATCTTCTTCTTCTCCCTTTTTCCTTTCTCTTTCTTTTTTCTTAAAATGGGCAAACTAAAAAAATTGGTATCAACGCCGGCGGCAATGGAGGTTTTTCGGTGCTAGTACCAGATTCTGGATGATGTCAGCCTTACTCTGGCCAATGCCAGTACTCGCGTGAGGGGAGTTGGGAGAAGCTCCCCCTCCCACTTGTAGCCATAGTGGCGGGGGGAGTTCGATTCCCTCTTCACCCCTGCTACGTCGAGTCCTTCGGCACTACCGAGTTAGTCACATGGAGGTCTCCTCTAACGTGTTTAAAGTAGTCATGGGAACTGTAGAACTAAACCGTATTCTGGGTACCAACCTTGGCATCGGGGATATTGTTTACTACTACAACATGGTTAAGCATCCATCCGGATCGTATTACCTCAAGGCTAAGAGAGTAGCCAAAAAGTTGGTGATCGAACTTCTTGATTCCGGCAAGGACATAGATGACGACTTCGTCTATGTGATCGACAATTTTGAGTTCGGTCCCGGTGAGGTAGTCGATATCTTCATCGTCCCTTGGAAGGACGATCTTGGCCCTGGTAGTTATGCTTGTTACCTGTTTGAATTTATGTTTTACCCATTACTGGTCTTTCTTTGTTCTGACAATCTTGTGCTTTTGCTCTTTGTTCGGCATAGGTGAGGTTGCAAACAGCCGAGCTTGAGGTCCTCTCTCCGGGGTACATCTCGATGACCTAGCCAAGGTTAGGACTTACAAGGGGCTGCCAGAGCAAAGAGGATTGGGTAGAGCTGGTCATATCCTTTTGAAGTACGTCCCTACATATAGGAGCTTCATCAGGCCGAGCACATCGGGTGTCTGGATTGCTGGCCCAGCATCCGAGCCTGCGGATGTTCCTGAAGCGGTGGTGATTCCTTTCACCCAAGCAGATAGGGCGGTCACCGCTGCTCAGCCCCCTCTCCTTCTTGTCAGGCTAGAGCCTTCTTCCTCGAGTTACACAACATCCATCTATTCCTCGTCTTCTTCCTCTGTTGATTTCTTCGTCTTTGAAGAAATAGCCGAAATGGCACAAAAGAAAGCTCCCACCGCCAACCTCAGCAAGTTCCTCACCCTCGGGGGGCGGAAGAGGAAGTTTATTGCATTGGAGAGGCCTTCGACTAATCT
This sequence comes from Heliamphora exappendiculata, assembly GCA_034768845.1. Lineage (NCBI taxonomy): Eukaryota > Viridiplantae > Streptophyta > Magnoliopsida > Ericales > Sarraceniaceae > Heliamphora > Heliamphora exappendiculata. Next base: position 2,226,664 of record JAOTRH010000020.1, on the reverse strand, counting down.
TGCCGCCGAACTAGCGAGGGAGGCGGCTCCTGTCTCCAAAACTACATCCCAGCCCCCTCTAAAGAGGTTGAAGAAGGTCGAGAGCACCCTTTTGAAGGACCAGGGGAAAGAGATGGAGAAAGAGAGGAAAAAAGAGAGGAGAGATAGAGAGAAAAGAGAAGGGGAAGGCTATAGTGGAACAGCCCAATGAGGTAGAGCCATGGTCACCCGATCTCAGAAAGGGTGATCGAGCGATTATTGTTGAAGACAAGGCAAAATTTCTCGACACCGCATTCGGTTTGTCCAAAGCTTTGTTACTCCCAATCGATATGGAGGAGGCCCGGTAGCTCCCTCATGAGCAGCTAGTGAAATCCTCGGTTCGCCACTCGATCCATGTATTACCCCAGAACATCTTCTTTAGTCAATTCGGTCATTTGTCATTTATGTATCTTTTTGTGACTAACACCCTTCCTCCTTGCAGAGCCTTCAACATCTGATGGTAATGGGTGAGCGGGTTGAAGCGCAAGAGGCCGAGTTGACCAAGCTTTGCTAGTCCAACTCCAAGTACCTCCAGCAAATTGGGAAGCTGAAGGGTAGCCTCCGGGAGAAGACACAGGTCGCCGATGCTGCTCGGGCAAGGGTCTCCAAGCTCGAGGTATAAGAAACTGCCTTAAAGAGGCAGCTGAAGGAGAGCATGGATTCCCTAATCCATAGCGTGGTTCAACTAGGGGAGATGGAGGCCGAGCTGGACAAGGCCAAAGAGGAGGCTTCAAAAGCCTATTCGGCGGGGGTTACAGAGGCTACTGAAGATTACAAATCACAAATCCCAGGCCTTCAAGACCTCATCTTCTGCTTCGCTTGGGAAGCCGCGCTTAGAGCTGCTGGGGTTGACGAATCTTCCTCCTTATATAAGGAGTTCCCTCTACCGAGCAAGCAGCCGACGGAGGAGGGGGGAGAAGTAGTCGGGGCAGCTGAGGCTGGCACCGTTGAAGCTGCCATTCAGGAAATTGCTGAGGCGGGGGTAGCTGTGCCCGCAGCCATCGAGGAGGTGGGAACCCCAGTAGAGACCACCGAAGATTTTTTGGCAGCCCCCTAAAGGCTTTTATCTTCTTTTTCTTTATCTATTTCTGTATTTCCCTTATAGAGCTTTTCTTGTAGTTTCGAGGGTTTTAGACCCTCTTTTATTAATGAAGGACATTTCGATTTTATCTTGGCCTTCATGTTTGCATTATCCATGATTGACTTCCATACTGACAACTCCAGTAGTTCAGACATACTTTCACACTTAGCATTTTTAAGCTTAATTATCCCAAGTGTGGGACCAAACATTCTAAGTACGAGATTCAGCATCCATACTAAGGGTTCAATGGGTTCGGATGAACATCGAACTTAGCCTCATTAGGCTTAAAACATCCTAAGAATTGGATTAACATTCGTACTGAGGGTTAATTTGGTTCGGATAAATATCGAGCTTAGCCTTATTAGACTTAATCATCCTAAGTATGGGATTAACATCCATACTGAGGGCTTAAATAGTTTGGATAAACTTTGAACTAAGCCTTATTAGGCTAAAACATTCTAAGCATGGGAATAACATCCATACTAAGGGTTAATTTAGTTCGGATAAATATCAAACTTAACCTTATTAGGTTTAATCATCCTAAATATGGGATTAACATCCATAATAAGGGCATAATCAGTTCGGATAAACATCGAACTTGGGTTGCTGGAGAAGTTCACTGTACTTTTCGCACTCAAGGTATGCCTCAAAGTTTTTGTCAAGAATATCAATTGATAAAAACTTTAAGAGCGAAGGAAAAAAGCTCATGCCGAACAACGGCGTTTTATTGTAAATGATAAAAAATTACAAGAAACTAAAAGATCAAAAGTAAAACTTGCGGAGATTGTTAGCGTTTCACGGCCTGGGGACTGCCTTTCCATTCATGTCTACTAGGTGGTATGCTCCTGTGCCACCTTTGGACGTAACCTTGTACGGACCTTCCCAGTTCGGGCCAAACTTCTCCTGGATAGGGTCTTTCATATGACCGAGTACTTTCCTTAAGACTAAGTCTCTCACGCCGAACTCACAGTGCTTCACCCTCTTGTTGTATCCTCTGGCAAGTGTTTGCTGATAGGCTGCCAATTTAATGGTTGCCATCAGCCTTCGTTCTTTGACCAAATTTAGGTCCAGGGCTTGTGCCTTATTATTTACTTCGGGGGTACTTACCTTTGTTCTAATGGTCGGTAATCCAACTTCTAATGGAATGACTGCCTCCACCCCATAAGCCAAGTAGAATGGGGTTTCCCCAGTAGACCTTCTAGGAGTTATCCTGTAAGTCCATAGAACTGAGGGCAGTTCTTCGACCCATCTTCCTTTGACAGCATCCTACCTCTTCTTGAGTCCGTCAATGATGGTCTTGTTTGTGGCTTCGGCTTGTCCATTGCTTTGGGGGTACGCTCGGGTAGAAAAATAATTCTTGATCCGAAGCCTTGAACAAAAGTTCTTACATAGGGAGCTGTCGAACTGAGTACCATTGTCGGAGATAATTGCTCGGGGAACGCAAAACCGAGTGATGATGTTCTTCCATGTGAACTTCTTTACAATTAACATCTCTGATGTTGGCCAAGGGCTCGGCCTCCACCCATTTTGTGAAGTAGTCAATGGTGACGAGGAGATATTTTCGGTTGCCTATGGCCTTTGGGAAGGGACCAACTATGTCATACCCCCGCTGGGCCAATGGCCATGGACTTGTGAGTGGGGAGAGGTCTTCGGCTGACACAAGTATGTTCGGACTGAACCTCTAGCACTTCTCACACTTCTCGATGTACTGCTCTGCGTCTTTCTGCATATAGGGCCACCAGTAGCCCTGAGATATTGCTCAGTGAGCTAACGGCCGTCCTCCTATGTGACTGCCTTAAATCCCCTCATGTATTTCGAATAAAAGGTCTTGGATTTTTTTCGGGTGTACACAGAAGAGGTAGGGCCTAGTGAAGGATTGTTTGTACAGATCCCCCGAAATGGACACCGAAAACCTTGCTGACTTCTTTCTTAATATCCGAGCTTCCTTTTGATTGTCCGGGAGCATGTTCTTCACTAAGTACTCTTTAGTAGGATCCATTCAGCTTGGACCCAATTTTGAGCAGTAGACCGGCTTCTCCTCATGGTTGATTATGCTAGGGTGTTGGAGGACTTCCATCGAAATCACCCTCTTCTCTTCGGTGTTGACAGCTGATGCTAGGCTAGCAAGACAGTCAGCATGGCTATTTTCTCTCGAAGAAAGTTGGATAATCTTGAGATTTGGGACGTCTTTGCTAGCTGCTGTGCTAACTAAACATGCGTATGCATCTTGTTGTCCTTGGCGGTGTATTCCCCTTTGAATTGATTCACCACCAATTGTGAGTCAAAGAATACTTTGACTTTCTGGGATTTCAGCTCTCTAATATTTCAGAGTCCGGCTAACAGAGCTTCATACTCGGCTTTATTGTTGGTAGCTTGGAAATCAAGCCGAATAGCCTTCTCAATGAGGATTCCCGCCGTGCTGTATAGCACGATCCCTGCTCCTGCTCCTTTCTAGCACGATGAGCCATCGACATACAGCCTCCAAGTATCCTTGGGGTGGCCGACGTCTTCGGCCATGTGCTCGGCGATTTGCCCCCAATGCCATCCGAACAATTATGCTGGCTAAACTTGGCGATGAAATCGGCCAATACTTGGCCTTTTATGGCCGTTCGTGGGATGAAACTGATGTCGTGCTCCTCAAGCTCCACAGCCCATTTTGAAATTTTCCATGAAAAGTTAGCCTTACGAAGCAATGTTTAAAGAGGGTGTTTGGTGATTACCTTGATTAAATGAGCTCTAAAGTTGTGGATGAGTTTGCAAGTAGCAATTACCAGGGCCAGTGCAAGCTTCTCTAAATGCAGGTACCTCGTCTCTAGATCAAGAAGAACTTTGCTCACGTAGTAGATTGGTTTCTGAACCTTGTCGTCTATCCTCAAGAGCACGACACTCACAACACGACTTGAAATAGCCAAGTACATGTATAGTGTCTCTCAAGAGCTCGGCACTGTTAGTTATGGTGGAGAAGACATATACTGCTTTAGCTCGACAAGGGCTTGCTCACTTTTCTCGTCCCACCTGAACTGGCTCGCCCTTTTCATAACTTTGAAGAACGTGTAGCACCGATCTGATGCACGGTTAATGAACCGGTTCAGTCTGCAGCCATCCCTGTAAGCTTCTGGACTTCTTTCAGGTTTTGTGGACTTCTCAAGTTTTAAACTGCTGAAATTTGTTCGGTGTTTACTTCTATCCCCCTGTGAGTCATAAGGAAACCTAAAAATTTCCCCGAACTGACCCCGAAGGCACACTTCGATGCATTAAGCCTTAGTTTGTACGTTTTGAGGACTTAAAAAGTCTTTCTCAGATCTTCAAGGTGCCTGCTCGGATGCTTAGTCTTTACAACCATGTCGACTATGTAGACCTCCATGGTTTTGCTGATTAATTCGCCGAATATTTTTGTCGCAAGCCTTTGATAAGTGCCACCAGCGTTCTTTAGTCCAAACGGCATTACTTTGTAACAGTAGATTTCTCTATGAGTTATGAACGCTATCTTCTCCATGTCCGGGGGGTACATGGCAATCTGGTGGTATCCACTATATGCATCAAGGAAGCTCATTCTCTCATGTTCCGCCGTTGAATCAACGAGCTGATCTATCCAGGGCAGAGGGAAACAGTCCTTTGGGCAGGTCTTGTTGAGATTGGTGAAGTCAACACAGACTCGCCACTTCTCATCCTTCTTCTCGACTATCACAGTATTTTCCAATCAGGTTGGGTAGTGGATTTCCTCGATAGCCCCGGCCTCCTTCAGTTTCTGAACTTTCTCAACTACTGCCTCTGCATGGTGTGGGGCCAATTTCCTGGGCTTCTGTATCCCTGATTTTCTTTAGGGGTCCATATTTAACTAGTGGCTGATTACTTCGGGATCTATTCCTGACATTTTGTATGGTGTCCATGCAAAGACCTCCTTGTGTTTCTTCAAAGATTCAACCAATTCGGTTTCCTTTTGTTCAGCCATGGTTGTTCCGAGCAAGAAGAACCAACCTGAGTCCTCTGGACAAATGATGACTTTCTTTAGGTCCTCCACCACTTTCTCCTCGGCTGTTCGGCTATAGTCAAGGATCGTTGATCCTTTCTCCATCTCGACAGTCTTCACTTATGGATATTGTTCGGGGCTCTTCAATGTTGCTAGGAAACACTACCTTGCGGCATGTTAGTCCCCTTTAATTTTAACTCTCTTGGCCTACTTAAAACTTTAGGGATTGATGGTAGGTTGAGGGTATGACGCCTAAGCTGTGGATCCACGTACTTCTTACAATAGCATTATAGGTGGATGGTTGGTTAACAACAAGGAATTCAATACTTACCATTGTGGGGCCTGCCTTTACTAGTACTGTAATCCTTTCAACGGGCCATACTGGATCTGTGCCGATACCGATCAGGGGTGTTACATAACTTTTGAGCGCAGAGTCTTTCAATCCCAACTTCTAGAATAGGCTATAGTACATTATATCCATCGAGCTACCCTGGTCTACCAGCACTTGCATTACATCGTAGTTGGCAATGCACAGTGTTAGTACCAAGGCATCATTGTGGGGTCAATGTATCCCTTCAAGGACTTCCTCTGAAAAGCTGATTCCCTTGAGGCATTGGCTGGAATCCCCTCCTGTTCTTCTTTGCTTGCCCTCATCTACCTTCATGACATGTCCAATGGTCCTGGCATGGTACCAAACTTCTGATCAGGTGATTGGCTCGACTGTGCCATGAATCATCTTTGCCACCCCAAGTGGAGGATCCCCTTGTTCGGTCCTCTGGTCCTGTTCATGGTTCCTTCCTTCCTAAGCAGTCTTCTCGGCGTCAATGAATTCAAGTAGATGCCCTGCTTACACCAAGTCCTCCAAGTGTCTCTTGAAGGTCCTGCACTCTCCAGTCAGATAGCCATGATCTCGGTGATAGTGACACTTCTTATTCTGATCACGTCTGTTCGGATCTCTCATCAACTTTGGGGGCCACTGAAAATATGGTTTGTCCTTGATCAGGTTCAGGAACTTATGCAGGGGCTCCTTGAATATCGTCTGCATGGCCTGGAAGCCACTGACTCTTTCTCTTCCTAAGAAGGCTTCTTGGACTTCTGGTCTTTTCGGCCTTTGTCCTTCTTCTCTAGCTGCTTTACCGAGGCCACACTTTGCTCAGCCTGGCTTATATTTTCTTCTACCTTTGCGTGCTGTTCTATTTTTACCATTAACTCGGACATTGTGGTAACAGCCTTCTTGGTGAGGGACTGTCTTAAGCGACTCTGGGGAGGTAGCCCGAGCTTGAAAGATGCCACTGCGAGTTGCTCATTGTAGTCTTCAATCTGGTTGTAAGCCTCCCAATAACGCCGAGCATACTCCCAAATTGTCTCTCCGTCACTCTTTCATATGGCTAGTAGTGTGTCAAAACTCTTTGGCTGGCTGCTGTTAGTTATGAACCGAGCAGTGAAGGACTCAGCCAACTGCTGCCAATTCATTATGGACTGGGGTGGCAACTTGTGGAACCAGCTGAGGGTTGTCTGCCCCAGGTTGGATGGGAACATGCGATAAAGAAGAGCATCATTCCCACTCCAGAGTGCCATTGCATGTCTGCACTGCCGAACATGGCTTACTAGATCTGTCTTCCCATCATACATCTCAAACTTTGGTGGAGAGAACTTGCAAGGTGGATCATCATTGTCTATGACTTCGACCAATGGCGACACCGAGATCTGTTCCAAACCCTCCTTACCACGTCCTGGGCTGTTCGGCCGCTGCCATGCTGCAATCGAGAATCGATCCTTTTTTCCAACCATAGTCGTTGGTCCTGGTTTGGATCCAGTTCGGCCCGGACAGCTTTTTCATGGCTTGGCCAAACTGACTCTTTTTAACGGTTTTAGAACTTCTTAGGCTTATCTCAAGTTCTTTGCGCCTTCGCCTCTGAGGATGAGTCAGTTTGTAAGACTTCAGACTACGCTCGGTCTCCTCTGGATCAGGACTTTCCCTTTGCCTCACACGCGGCTCCCCTCGAGCCTCCTGCCCCTAGATTAGTCGCCTTAGTTCATCGATCTCCCTGTCACGTTGCTCTATTCTCTCTTCCAGGTTGTTGATAATCCTATCGCATCTGGCCAACCTCTCCTCCAATCTCTCTCTATCTCTTAAAGATGGGAGAGATGGTCTTTCTCTTCTAGGAGGCATCATCCCTTCGCCTTCGAACCTCTGAAGGGACTCTGGGGGCCCTTGGTCTATCCGGAATGATAGGTATGAATCTTTGGGGGATATCCTCCCTGGTACGGCTTCTAGTGAATCCTGTCGGAGCCTGGCTCATGATTCCGTTAGTTCAAGATCATCGTTCCCACAGACAGCGCCAAATTGTGCGCGGTACAAACTGTTTGGGCTTGTTCGGCACAATCAGGACCAGGTAAACTGATCAAATACTGATGACCCCAAACAAAATGTGGGCCGAACTCCTGTATACCGAACTCACTGGATGCTCTTTGCTCCGCCGCCGAAGTCCTGCAACCACCAAGAACACCGTTAGCGCCTTCTGGCCGATTGTGATTGGGAGGCACTCCGACGCTCATGTTAGATATCTCTCAGAGAGGTCTCTAGGCAAGAACTTGGGCTAAGAATTGCGTACCTGGTGATTTGGGGGTGCCTCTCTTTATATAGGGATAAGGACTAACGGGGGTTGAATCCTCTTAGAATTCTGCCTCCTATTAGTTAGGAATTATTTCCTATACTGTAGATATAATTCGTTTCCATCCTCAGGATTTGACTATGATTTGTTTCCATCATGCGTATCTGATTGAATCTCATACAAGATGGGAACTTATCTTTCTATTGGCCTCCGACATGGGCTTTATTGGTCCGGGCTGCTTCTGGCTGGGTTGGGCCGAACTTGTATGGCCCGAACAACTGATGGTCCGGGGTTTTTCGAGTACCAGACCAGTGCGTTTCAGGCTGGCCTCCCTCATCGGGCCTTGGTCTCATTTAACTGGGCTGAGCTTTAGGCCCAGTACTTTTGTCCATTCTCAAGAATAATAGTTTGACTAAATAATAATAAAAATGTATTAAAAATAAAAATAAATCAAATCAAATAAACAAATGGACAGTTATTCCAAACAGGACCATTATTATTTTTCTTTAGTAACTTATACCAATTTTCATATTAGAGAATAATAAATTTTCCTATTTTAACATGTTTCTTTCCTATGAATAGCGCCTTGGGTTGTGTCCGTTTCAAAATAAGAAATAATTATTCAAATTACTGTAAATTACATTAATGAGGTTGTTTGACATTTTTCGAACTGATAACTTTTATATTGTAACTTGTAGTAGAAGTTATGATTGTTTGGTACTGTGTTTATTTATAATTGAAATAAAAAAAAAATAATTATTATTTGTAATAAAAATTATTAATATTTAAAGAAAATTATAAATTATTATTAAAATTAATAATTAAAAATTAAAAATTTAATGTGATAAGCTTTGCCAAACACCGGCATTAACGCTCATGTAATTCGTGTGTGAATATAGTTCTCATAATTTTTGCTGCACTAATTTTGGGTTTTAGTTTTTCTATAGATTTTGTATGGTTTATCAAATTTAGTATAATTGGGAACTTGAATTCCGAGACTCTGAGTTTGAAGAAAAAGATAAAAATATCTTTTAAAAGTCATTCTAATTTCTTTTTTTATTGGGAAAAAATATTAGAATTAAATATATTTTTGATCAATAATAAATCGAATAAAAGAATACATCAACAGAAATAAAATAATTTTAAAAAAATAGCAAGGAACATGTTAAGAATTTTAACTCAAATCATATTTTAATTGTAATTGACATCTTATCTATCATGTTATTAAGCCAAAACAATTTGACTTTTGAAGAGTTTTAAAGATGGTGTGATTTACATAAGTAGAAATCGATCAAGTTTTTATTTCTCTTTCTATAAATATGATTGTACGCTTACATAATTAGTGTGTACAAGTTATTTGTGAGAGAGAATTTATCAAAGTTTAGTAATTTGTAATTCTTTTTTCATATATTGACTTTGTGAGTTTTTTTTATTATTATACAGAGTTTTCTTACACAATAAGTAGTATTAGAGTTTTAGTTAAAATTAATTTTTTGCTCTCTATTTGGAATTCGAAGTGATTAAAAATTATTTTTGAATATACAATAAGTTTAATCTCGTTGAGAGGATTCCAACAGCATATTATACATTAAAAACGGAGTTTCGACACACCCTCACACTCCAATTAAGTTTATGTGAATATTTGTGACTGACCAAACGCGTCTTTGGTTCATTTGGCGCCATAGGACTATCAATCTATCAATATGTCTGATTTGAAAATTTGGTTATTCTAGGTGAATTTGACGCTTCAAAACGCATTTAAATAAAAATTTTATCTGTCGATTTGGTCGATTTAGAAATTTGAGCACTTTTAGTGCATTTGTTGGCATGTTTGATATGTTAATTTGTTTGGGATATTAATTCTCACCAAGTTTGAGTTTTTTAAAAATTTTGGCTCAGATTTTATTTGAGTTGGGATAGATTTCTAGTTTATGGTGTTATTAAGGCATAATAATTTGACTTTTTGAAGAGTTTTGAAGGTTATGGATTTACACAAGTATAAATAGATTATGTCCTTATTTTTCTCCTATAAATATAATCGCATTCTTAGATAATTAGTGTGTACAAACTGTTTAAAAGAGAGAATTTATGAGAATTGAGTGATTTATAATCCCTTCTCTAATATATTAAATTCTGCCACCTGTGAACTTAAGTAAATTATCGAATCATGCAAAATTTATCTCTTTGTGATTTATTTATAATTATTTTAAGCTTTTTTACACAACAAAACCCTCACAAAATAAATTTAAAATACAACTTTCAAAATAAGTACATCAAATTACTACACATGAGAACATAAACTTTTATGAGAAGAGGACCCAAATTACATTTTTTTTTAAAAAGCCTCATATGAGTCTAGCAAATTTTTTCAAAAGAATCATTGTTTTCACCTCTGTTGTACAAGGTTGACATTTATTACTCGACGATTGTTGCCCAGCGTTATAAAACGCAACAAATAGCGTCAGATTATGATTTATGAACAAATCTAAAATCAAATTTAAAAAAACGGTGGTAGACTAAGTTTTTACTTTCACTTCAAAAGCACCAAAATTCATCACCGAAAATAAAAATTTGCCGGATCAAAATAGCTTTTTCTAGCATACGACAGTCGCTTGGTCACTATCAACAAGGGAAAAAAAATGAAGCACATAGAAAGACAAAAACTATCGACAATAAAAATTGAAACTAAAGAAAAAAGATGAAGGAAGAAGACAAAAACACTGAATGAATAACAAGAAAAGAGAAAGAGAAAAGGAAGAAAGGAACAACGGATAAATCAGGGAAGGAGAGTGCTGCCACCTCCCCAAAAAAAAGAAACCTAAAAAAAATTTGATTTTTAATAGGTTGAACTTTTTTATTTTTTTTAAAAAATATTTTGATTTTTTTTTTTACTTTCTCGATTTCAATCATCGATATGATTCAGAAAAATAAATAAAATTTTCTAATTTTATATATGTTGCTTATTTTTTTTTCGAGTGAGTTTTTTTTTTTACCTTTTTATTGATTTTTTTACTTTCTCACTTTTGTTGAGGTAATTTATTTTTTCATCAAGTTTTTTTATTTTTTTGATCAAGATAATTTAAAAAATAAATATTTTTAATAAAAAAATAAAAAAGGCAAAAGTGAGCACAAGCAAGCCAATTTAAATAAGTGATTAGAGATCTTTTTCCTAACTTGGAGGGATTTAGGAGATTCTTCTCAATCTTGGAGCCCAAATCTTCTTAATTTTTTTTAACCTATATTTTTCTCTCAACTGTTTCATAAAGATTCTTATTCCTTCAAATTAAAAGTCAATCTTTAAGATTTGTTCTCCAACCCTACTCTAAAGAAGAATTACACATTATACCCTCAATTATTTATGAGTATTATTTTAACCAGAAATTTACTTTCTTGAGTCTCAATGAAAAGGATGGTTGGTATAAATGATTAGATATCATTTTATTATAAACAAGATTATGTGAAAGAAGTTGTATCATAATATCATGGGTAAGATTATAAGCCATAATGTAACATGAGATAAATTATTGGATGGGAATATATATTTATTTTTGGTGTTAGATTTAATAAAAAAAGAGAGTTTGAAAAAAGAGTAATATTATTTAAGATTACTTTACATGCTTATTTATGTGGCTTAGTTGAATAATTAATAATTTTCTATTGTTAAAAGAATAAATAAATAATTTTAACTATGTCACATAAATATGTATGGAAATTAGACCTATAAAATAGGCTTAAATAGTATTTTTCTATTTTTTAATCTCTCGTTGTTTGTCCAATCATAGTTGCGATATTAGATCACCCAAACATATACACTTCAAATTAAATGAGGAATAACTCATGAGAACTAGTTTTTTTTCAAAGAAAATAATATTTGGGTCTACTTTATAGTTCTACTTCACAAACCTAACCTACTTATATGGTATAGTTAAAATTACTTATTTATCCTTTTAATAATAAAAAATTATTAGTTATTCAACTATGCTACATAAGTATAAGTATGTATATGAAGTAGACTTAATAACACGTGGGTCTCACTTGTATAAGTATTGTATATCGCACAATATGGCCGGCGTTTGGGAAAGCCCACAATACAACTGCTTGGGCCCTTAGATTTTTGCTAAAATACAGGGCTCAACTCATGTATAGTCTTTACAGTCCACACAAAATAAAAAAAATATTAAGTATGAGCTCAAATTGAAAGAATTAATTATTTTGATTTTGATTTTGATTTTGATTTTGATTTTATCAAAACTCACTTAAATTTAGTCCTTAGTACTGAACATAAAAAAGTTATGTTAGTTATTGGTGAGTCGTAGTAATTGATTTTAACTTAAAAATTATCTAGTACATTTAATGGTTAATACGAGTTTAAAAAATATATATTTTTATTAGATCCCAAATAATGGATGAACGTTTTCTTTGAGTATAGATTATTTTAAAATATTATTGCCTATCAAATTAGTTGTCGCTTGAAAACACATCATTTCAAAATTGAAACTGGTCAAATATTACTTTTAGTTAACTATGTCAAGCCAAAATTTAAATAAATAAGGTATATTATCTATTTAAGAGGATATGTTAGATAAGATTAATCGCGCCAGCGTAACCATCAACTTTTCTAACTAAAAATGTCGTAAGTGTAATTTTTGAATGATATTTTATTGCAACAAGTTTAATTTTTTTAATACTATAGTTCTAGATTTTGCACAACTCTGTCTGTGTAGTGCTTAAAGTATTATCTCTTATACAGTCGGTTCCAAACTCGGAGAAAGAAAGAGAGTTGTGCGTTAGGTAGCTGAGTCAATATATAAAAAACTCATCAAATCTCAACGAACATGGTTAGTTTTAGATTTTGCATCTTGCTTTTTCTTTTATTACAAATTGGATTTTATTAAAATGTGAAGCAACAAGACTAGATTTTGGTAAAGATAAATTAATTTCGGTCTCTACGGATGAGAACTGTATAAGAGGAAGCTGGACGAAAAGATTATAAACCTCTCGACGGTTCGAAAAAAAGATATTTGATAATCTTTTGGGTAGGGTTTTTTATTTTAGTATATGCTTGATATCTTGTATTTTGGGTTTTTTTAAAAAATATTATCAACTACTTCGTATAAAAAGATATTGATTCGGTTCGGTGACACGTTTGGTAGAATTAATTAGTTATCTATTAGATACATAATTCATTTATCAATTGTTTCCCATGTTGAAAATACAAACCCAACCAATTATTCAATCACATGTCTAATTGGCAATTTGGCACAACTAAAAATGCTTTAATTACATTTAAGTTTTTTTTAATACTTCTTCCTAATAACTTAAATAAAATCGTGAAAGAGCGCATGATAGAGCCCATTCACGTAGAAGCAGGGTATTACTAGCCAGACCTGAAAGTAATTTCAATTTATTGATACAAAACGGTTTTTGCACTTCAAGTTGGAAATTATTCCGTAAATATCATCACATTAAGGAATGAAAATATTTTTCTAAGATTCACCTCCTCTTCGGTCCTACCTGGGTCAATTTTAAGCCCAGGGCCATTTTATTGATCTGAGTTATTTATTTTATTATTTATAGCGTGTAATTTTTTATTTAAAAGATTTATAGTGTGTAAATTAATTGTACAAAAAATCACATTGATCGGGTATTAGTAGGCATCTGAGCAAATAACATTTATGCTAAAAAAATTTAACAATGAAGTTCATTTTATTTAACAAAAATGTGATTTATTTAGATACATACCCGTGCGGTGTGAATCCGCAAGGATAATTGGAACAGAAAGAACTAAGTTCACTTCGTCGGGCTCATCCGCTCCTGCACAGGAAATAAGGATGAGACTAGCCGGCGAGCTTAGTTGAAATTTTTTTATGATACTTAAATTAGTGAACTGTAGGATAGAGAAAATAAGCTCTGAAGAGAATTTTGCAGAGTTTTGGCAAGTAGAGTTGTCTATATATCTTATCTTCGAATTCGGTATTTGTAGATGAAATTTGGTGGGAAATGATTGATCCCCCAAGCTTGGCTCTGGCGAGAGTCGCTTTTTTCTCCTTTTGGGATATGTCCAAAGCTCTTTCTGTAGAGCTGACAAGCTGTCAAATCATTTTGGTTCATATCAGGTGTTATTCAATGTAGAGATGCATGGATGTGACAGTGTCATTAATGCCCCGAGCTCAGTCGTCCCATTGCATTAAATGCGTTTCGACTCTAGATGTGACTCTCATCATTACGCTTGATCGAGATCTAGAGCTCGATCTAACCGAGCTCTCTTGCTTGGTAGCTAGCCTCTTGGCCACTCTATTTTTGGACTCGTTGGCCTGGCTTCGTACTTTGTGCTAGCCCATGCATGGTTGGGCTGCCCTTTCAATAATTAATAATATCTTATTAATTTAATATTTTGTATAAATAATATATAAATTATGAATAATAAAATAATTTGCTTGAATCAACGAAATGAGTTCTTTTTGTGTCCAACATTGGCTAGAATGGACTGGTTTAGTCCAGATACAAACTTAAATATGTTGGTGAAGTAGTACGTAGTTCGTAAATAAATATTTTCACTTTTATTTAAGTTGTAAATGGTAAATTAATGAGCGAAGTAAACATTTCCATTAATTGTTTACATGAGAGAATTTATTTACATTATGGTAAAGATAAAATACTAATGGGTCTACATAAAATAAATGATATTGACCATCAAATTATAATTTGACATTCTGATAAAATTATTAATTTAGAAATTTCTCTAAACAATAAAATGTTGGATAACTAAGTCCTTCAATTTAAATTTTAAATCTTAAAAGAGATAAGTAGCTAGTTTGAATTCTGAACCAAAAATAAGAGATATATACATATCATATTTAGTATTTATCTTGAACAGGGGACCACACGAGGTGTTGTGAGGTTTATTGTTTTGGTTTTTGAATATATTTTTATGATTAAATTCGTTTATTATGTAGAGTGTGTTAAATTTGTTATTCATGATAAAATTCAAATTGAAGTAATATTTGTAGTTATGTTAAGGAAGATATTTTTTTAACAATTTTGTTTTTAAATTTATTGTTTACAGTTATTTATCAGTAGATAAATACTATTAGATCACATAAATACAAATATTAGATTAATTTAATTTTTTTTATAAATAATAAATTTAAACAAAATTTATATAATAAATAAATTTAATTATAAAAATATATTCAAAAATCAAAACCATAATCCGCACAGCATCCCTTGCTTTGCATGATGCACAGGAAAATAAATAAAAATAATAATAATAATTTTTTTGAGGCATTTTTATTCGGGTAGGACATTAGCTATTCCTCGGGACATTGGCTCTCTGAAAACCCTAGAAAAAGCTGCTCTCTCTCTCTCTCTCTCTCTCTCTCTCTAAATCACAATCTTCTCTCTCTATAATCTTTTCTTTAGAGAGAAGTTTGAGGACCAATCGGCCATATCTATCTATACACAGTTATACCCCAAACACGTCTCCTTTTAATCACCCACTTTAAAACCCCCCCTCTCTCTCTCTCTCATATCAAATCTCTTTGTTTTCCATGCATTCAACTCCGTTCAGTTACAATCCAATGGATCAGAGCGAAGGAGACGACGATTTCGATTGGCTTCTCGAAAACTATCCCTTTTCTTATGTATCGCCGTATGTGAACTATACCTGGAACCAACCTACGCAGGGAAGAAATCGTTTTGTTTCTCCGGCGACGACGAGTTTAAACCCTTGTCCCGAAAACCCTCTTCCAAGGTTACCATTGAACCAAACTTTTCAGTTTCATCAGCCGGAAATCAACCCTTACGATCCACCTCTCGAAGCTGATTTCCATCGCCTCAATCTATCAAACCCTTCTGTTCGTCAAAACAACTCGCCGATTGATTCTTCGAGTAATCGTTTTCCTCCGGGATCATACGCCGCCGCCGTCGCCGATCTTAGAGAACTGAATTTGCAGAGGCTGAGGATTGAATCCGCCGTGAGGGGACAAACGGATTTCTACTACGGCTCCAATTGTTCTCCGGCTGGTGATTTCCGAACTCACTACTTGAATTCAAATTTCGTACCCGATTCTTGGTACAACAATGCTTACAACCGTCGCCGGAATCTCGCTCCCGCCATGAACGTGGCAGCGGCGAGATCCCGAAACGGGTTTCAACCAGCCTGCAACATGGGCTACGGCTCTCCAATCAATTCCAATGGCGGTGGGTTTCGGCTTAACACAAATTTTGGTCACCGGCGGGGAAGATTCGGCCGCGATAATCCGATTCTTTCCCCACCGCGACTATCTCCGAAACTAGTTTCGGTGGAAGAACTGAGGGGGAAGATGGTTGTGGTGGCAAGGGATCAAAGCGGGTATTCTTTTTTGAAGAGGAAGATTGAGGGAGGAAAGCGAGAAGAAATTGAGATGATTTTCATGGAGATCAAAGATTATGTGAGGGAGTTAATGGTGGATCAGTACGGGAATTATCTGATTCAGAAGATTTTTGAAGTTTGTAACGAAGAACAGATGACTCAAATGCTTCTTTTGGTGATCAGCGATGAGCGTTTCCTTATCACTATATGTATTGACACGCATGGGTACGTAGGGCTATTCTTTTCATCTTCTTCTTCATTTTTTTGTTCTTTTTTTCATTTTTATTTACCTATGAATAAATTTTAAGAACACAAATTCGCCGCATCATAAAAAATGTGTGAATGGTCAGTATATCACAAAGGGTATTGTTAGTTATGATTTGTTTGGCTTTGTCATGTATTCTATCGGATTCGTATTTTATTATATTATTTTAATTTATATGTAATTTAATTGAAATAAAATTAAAAATTTATTAAAATTTTTTATATATAAAATTTATAGTAATATGAGCTAACGAGTAGAGCTTTAGGGTTTAAGATTATAAAATAGAAAATTGAGATGTTAGCTAGTAGAGAAAAAATATACGGGTTTTATATTTTTTCACATTCGACATAGTAAAATATTTTTTTTCTCGCTCGTGGACGTAATTCGGTGTGAGCTGAACCACGTAAATCTTCGGTGTCAATTATTTTTTTCTTTTTTGTGTTTAGTTTTGTTTCCGTTCACGTTCGAAAATTAGTGTTCAAATTCCATCATGATTGGTAGTGGTTAATAATTTAATAAAAAAACATAACTTCAATATATTTTGAAATTAATTAGAATATATCACTTTCACAAATACGATTTCACAAATACGATTTCATCATGAACAATGGCCTGTTTAGACTAATTACTTATTTGTTTATTTAATTTTATTTATTTTTGTTTTAGTAATTTTTTTTATTATTTAGTCAAGTTATATATATTATACTATGTGACTCTTTTCGTCAAGACATATCTAAAAAAAGTAAAATTTTTTAATTAAAATATAAAAAAATTTAAAAAAAAAATCAATCAAAATAAGCTAATAAATCAAATGTTATGTTGGTTATTTTTGTTTTTAGCAAAAAAAAATTTGTTTTGATTATTTTTTTTTAACTTTTTAGATTCATCTAATTGAGACGATTTGAAAAAATAAATAAAAAAATTAGTCAAAAAATACAAAAAATATAGAAAAAAAACAAAAATCTCAAAATTTAGAGAAGACGGGTCAATATATGTTATAATGCACAAATCAATGTTACTTATAAGAATATTGTATTTCATGAGAATACTAATTAGTTGTGTAAAAATGTTCACCAAATTTGTGAGTATAGAGTGATTTCTGTTGTGCGGTGCAATATACATTGTTCATAGAAATTTTGACACAAATATCTAGATATAGGACATTGTTTTTTAATAATAATGTACTTCTAAACTTAAGATATATTGTTTTTACATATATTAATACATTTTGTATAAATTTTTATATATTATTAATCTATTAATTACGGTTCAATGAGCAATAATGATTAGTATTTCTTTGGGAAAATAAAATTCTATTATCATTGAGTAAAATTTAACTATTTATGCAGTTTTGTAATTTTTTTTTGATCGATCTTATTATCCCTAAAATTACTGATTATCTATTTTCCCCTACTTGCGTCCCAGTGGATTACCCACACTTGTGGATCCCTCATTTGGATTGTCATGTATCCCTTTAACTAGACTTTTAAGAATGTTTTTTTTAATCCCTTTATCATTATAGTATTATTAATTTTAAATATTTTTTTTAAAAAATAAAAACAATATTTATCTATTAAGCAGACCTAGATTAGTTATAACTATAAATCAATCTAACCATGACGTCGTATAACATATAACCATATCTTATTCTACATGTAGAATAATCTCAATAAATTTTTTATACAATCCAATATATTTTTTGAAGTAAAAATATATCTTATTTTTTTAGCTTTTTGTTGTTAATTTTTACAATAAATTTTAATTTTTTTAAATATTTATAATTTTTATTATAAATTATAAGTATTACAAATTAAAATTTATAAATTATTAATTTTAACAATACAAAGCATCAGTAATAATAATAATAATAATTTCATTCCTTGATTTCACCATTTTATGCAGAACACGTGCAATGCAGACGATGCTAGAACATCTGACCACCCCAGAGCAAAGATCCATAGTTATGTCGGTTATAAGTCGAAACTCTGTCGTTTTGACCAAGAGCACGACTGGTTATCACGTCATCGAAAGTTGCTTGAAATCATTCTCCAACGACGACATTAAGGTAAGCCCACCCCAAATATTACCCGTACGTTTTGTATTTTGTGTTTTTTTATTATATATTTTAAGAGATTTGGGTCACTTTACGTAATTTTTAAATTTAGTTTTTAATTTTTTTAAAGCCATTTCAATATCACCTTTTCACAAATTGGTCTTGTTTGGGTTAATTTTGGTAATTTTTGTTTATTTTTTGTTTTTTTTGAATTTTTTTACATTTTGATTAGAAATTCTTACTTTTTCGAATCATTTTGATGAGATGAATTAAAAATTTTTAAAAATCTAATTGAAAAATAAAAAAAATTCACTAAAAAAAAGTAAGCAACCTAAAATTTAGTTTATTGGCTTATTTTTATTTTTATTTATATTTTTAGGTTTTGATTAAAAAAATTACTTTTTAAATTTATTTTAATGAGAGGAGTCAAAAGCTATAATTAATTGACTAAACGATAAAAAATTCACTAATAAAAAAAATTAAAATAAAATAAATAAAGGTAAATTACACCGACATTCCTTCTGATTTCTGACTAAAACAGAAACCTCCCATGTAATTTTTAAAATTCACTAACTTCCATTTAGATTTAATTTTTACATCAAATTAGTTTAACCTTTAAATTTTTACTCTGCTGCACTTTGTTTAATATGGTTTTTAAATAAATTTTTATGATCTAATCCGTTCATTACGTGAAAATCGTTAAATTTGTTTAGTGTGTAAAATTTTAGATTCATCTGATACATGTAACTAAATGATTGAGTAACATTTGTTTAAAATTTTTTAAAAATTATAATATTTATTTATTTATTTATAAAATAATATTAGGAAATCTTATTCAATCATTTAGTTACAGATATCGGTTGAATATGAATTTTCACATGCTAAATAAGCTCGAAAAGTTCTACGTAATGAACGAATTGAATTATAAAAATTTATTTGAAAAATACGCCAAACAAAGTATAACTGAACAAAAATTTAACGATTAAAATAATTTTATGCAAAAATTAAACATAATACAAGGTTAGTAATATTTCAAAAACTACAAATGAAATTTCTATTTTTGTTAAAAAAAAAAAAGAAAAAAAATCAATATAATTTACCCAATAGATAAATAAATAATTATTCCAGGCCATTACTCACCCCAAAAAGAAATCACATACTATCAGTCATAAAAAATGATCTGGGTTAAATAAATAATTTTTAATACGTGATTTGCTTACGTATGCATGGTATTATTGGAAGTTTTTATACACAATTTCACTAACCCTTTTGATGGATATTGAACATGTGACTCACAAAAGATTAGTCTTGAATATTATATATACACACTATTTTCGTTTGTGTTTTGTAAGAAAAAAACAAAGGATTTTTTTTGGAACGAA
>JAOTRH010000020.1:2186110-2206827 GCA_034768845.1 Heliamphora exappendiculata | reverse complement strand
CACCTCTCTCTCTCTGTACAAAACTCTCTTTCTCTAAAAGAAGGATAATATTTTTTTTCTCTTTAGCAATGGCGGTTGATTCTACATTGTCGTCTCCGCTGGGTCCTCCGGCGAGCGAGAAGGATGAGAAGGCACTTCGATTCATCGAAGATTTGACTCGAAACGCCGACTCAGTTCAGGAGAAGGTTTTGGGCGAAATACTGTGTCGAAACGCCAAAACTGAGTACCTCCAGCGATTCAACCTCTCCGGGGCAATCGATCGGGACACCTTCAAATCCAAAGTACCGGTGATCACGTACGAAGACCTTCAGCCTGAAATCCAGCGTATTGCTAATGGCGATCGCTCCGCAATCTTGTCCGCTCATCCCATCTCCGAATTCCTCACTAGGTATGTTTAATTTTCAAACATTGAAAAAAATGTAAAAAAACTTTTGTCCACCGATTGAAAAAGAAAGAAAGAGATTTTAGAGCTGAGTTAAATCATTGAGACAACTCGGAGTTTTAGCTTCTGATTTTGTTGTTTTCTACAGTTCTGGAACTTCAGCTGGTGAAAGAAAGCTCATGCCTACGATTCAGGAAGAGCTGGATCGTCGTGAGTTGCTTTACAGTCTTCTCATGCCTGTCATGAACCTGTAAGTATGTGCATATATAAACATAACACATAAAGGATTGATAATTTCTTATTTATTTATTTTATTTTTAATAAATTTTTAATATTTCACTCAAACTATAATACTTTTTATCTCCTTTCTTCCACACGGACCCAAAAAAAATTCAAAAATTCAAAATTTAGTCCAACCATGGCCAAATAGAGTGAATTCTAAACGTTACAAATGTGTGTGACCACTCTATTCATGTCTTGTTTGTGTTTCATTCTGTTAAATTCATGAGTGCTGTTTGGTTCAATTTATCATTTTTTTTTCTCCAATATGACTGGTTTCTCTCTTCCTAACACAACAGGCATGTTCCGGGTTTGGACAAGGGAAAGGGACTTTATTTCTTGTTTGTGAAATCAGAAACAAAGACCCCAGGAGGGCTTTTGGCTCGCCCGGTTCTTACAAGTTACTACAAGAGTGACCATTTCAAGACCCGACCCTACGACCCATATAATGTCTACACAAGTCCAAACGAAGCGATCCTATGCCCCGACTCGTTCCAGAGCATGTACACCCAGATGTTATGTGGCCTTTTGGAGCACCGCCACGTCCTCCGTGTTGGGGCGGTTTTTGCCTCGGGCCTGCTCCGAGCCATCCGGTTCCTTCAACTCAATTGGCCTCAACTCACTCGAGATATTCGGACAGGTACTCTGAACCCAAAAATCACTGACCCATCAATCCGGAAATGCATGAGTCGGGTATTAAAATCCGACCCAGAACTTGCGAACTTCATTGTCGAAGAGTGTTCAGAAGAGATTTGGGAAGGAATTATTACCCGAATTTGGCCCAACACCAAGTACCTTGACGTGATTGTAACCGGGGCAATGGCCCAATATATTCCGACCCTGGATTACTACAGCGGCGGGTTGCCCCTAGCCTGCACCATGTACGCTTCATCGGAGTGCTATTTCGGACTCAATCTCTACCCGATGAGCAAACCATCCGAAGTCTCCTACACCATCATGCCAAACATGGCCTACTTCGAGTTCCTGCCCCACGAGCACAACCCGACCTGGTTGATCCGCGACGCGCCTCCCAAACTGGTTGACCTAGCCGACGTGGAAGTCGGAAAAGAGTACGAGCTCGTGATCACCACCTACGCCGGGCTCTACCGGTACCGAGTCGGCGACGTTCTCCGAGTCACCGGGTTCCACAACTCAGCCCCGCAGTTCCACTTCGTTCGGAGGAAGAATGTGTTGCTGAGCATCGACTCGGACAAGACCGACGAGTCCGAGTTACAGAAATCGGTGGAGAGCGCTTCCCAACTCTTGCGCGAGTTCAACGCGAGCGTGGTCGAGTACACGAGCTTCGCTGACACGAGGACGATCCCGGGTCATTACGTGATTTACTGGGAGCTATTAGTGAAGGACTCGGCCAACTCGCCCGGCGACGAGGTGCTGAGTCGGTGCTGTTTAGCTATGGAAGAGTCGCTCAACTCGGTCTACCGACAAGGCCGAGTTGCAGATAACTCAATCGGGGCTCTGGAGATTCGGGTAGTGAAGAACGGGACGTTCGAGGAGCTTATGGATTATGCAATCTCGAGAGGCGCCTCCATTAATCAGTATAAGGTGCCGAGGTGTGTGAGCTTTACGCCGATCACGGAGCTTCTTGACTCCCGAGTGGTTTCGGCGCATTTTAGCCCATCTTTGCCTCATTGGACTCCAGAGCGCCGTCGGTGATGTAGCCATGGACCTACATTTTCAGAGTCAATGCAAAGATTCCGTATACCTTGTTTGGTTGTTTGTGTTTTCTCTGTTTTTTTTTTTTCTGGGTAATCATTTTAGACTCTGCCTTAGATCAGGGACCGCATGGGCAGTTTTAGTTAATAGTTCAATTAGTCTGTAAAAAGATGTAAAATCTGTCCCTCGTCAACTTTTATAAAACTGGCTTTTCAATGATTTGCTAATATGATTGCAAGTGTCATTCGTTAACAATGATATGATTATTTTGCAAAAAGTGTTATTTTTTATAAAGTATTTAAATGAATTTACACATATTTTAATAAATTTTTAAATGATTAATTACTTCATCTGTTAGCAGTGACCCATTTTTTTGAAAACTTAATCCCACCGCATCTCAATTATTTTTTTGTTGTTAACCTTATTATTGTTTTAAATAATTTTTTTTAATGTTTATTAGAATTATGTGAACATGCTTTTTGAAAAAAAAAGGAGTTAAGAAATGACACATGAATGTTTTTGTTATATCAAAAGGCGTTGAATGAATGTAATTTTTTTTAAAAGAAATAGAATATATAATAGAATTTTTAAATAGAGATTTTACAGGTAAAATTTATAAAAAAATTAGTTCAATTCTAAACTATTTAAAAATTAAATTTTGTTTGATGTTGTCATACCTAATATGCTTTTAAATATTATTTAAGCAACAACTAACATCAAAATTCTAGTTCCGTTGTTGACTACTTCTCTATTTATTATATTTTTTATTTTTTATTCTATTAATTCATTAATTTTTAATTTTTATTTGTTATATTATTTATAATTTTAATTAATATTTTTTATTTTACACTTTAAAAATTATTTCCGAATTAACATTCTCACCCTGCGTGTTCTTCACTATGAGTTAAAAAAAATAGTGAAAATTTTAGATATACCAAACACTATGAGTTAAAATTTTAATTTTTTTATATGAAATATTTTTTTAGAAATACAAAACAAGAATATAGTCATTTTAAATAATTGTGCGTAAAGCACTCGTGTAATTGCATGACATGCTAATAATTACAAGAGAATGTGAGAATGTGGCACAAGGCTATGCACTTGAATAATAGGTGAAAAATAAATTTAAAACTATTGGGGTATTCAAATAATAGGAGTAATTTTAGTATAAATTTTATTATTAATTGATAATATAATTTTATCTCAATAGCAATTTTTTTACAATTTTAATTTTATTTGATAATTGATACATTTTTCAGTACATAAAACTAAAATATTAATTAAATAAAATTGTATTTTACTTCACATTTTCATTAGTTATAATTACTTAACAAACATTGGTTCAAGTGTTAGCTTTTGTCTATACTACTATTATTATTATAACAACAAAACATTGGGAATATTATTAAGTGTATGTTTAGAATAGTTTTTAAGAGATTTAGCTTTCTTAAAAGAAAGAGGAATAAAAAAAATAAGAGTATTTAGAATATTGGCACGATTTTTTT
Organism: Heliamphora exappendiculata; assembly: GCA_034768845.1. NCBI lineage: Eukaryota > Viridiplantae > Streptophyta > Magnoliopsida > Ericales > Sarraceniaceae > Heliamphora > Heliamphora exappendiculata. Next base: position 2,202,987 of record JAOTRH010000020.1, on the reverse strand, counting down.
TGTGTGTGAATATGATTGACTTTTTAAGTAAGAGTATTATAATAATTTTGTTTGAAAAAAAGTTGAAGTATTTGAAATATATATTGATTTTTTTATTGAATTAAGAAAAAAAAATTAGTTACTTTTTTTTGAAAACCAAGTAGTCTAGCTTAAAAGCTGACATTTTTGCAAACAATCAGCTTAAAAACTAATCCAAAGAGACCCTAAAATTTGATGAAATTATATCACATGTAGATATGATTTTTTTTTGTTTAATAACAAAAGAGTTAAATATGCAATTTTCCAATAATTACTGTGCGCAGTACAAACTGGTTGGACTTGCTCGGCACAATCAGGACCAGGCAGACTGGCCCAATACTGATGATATCGAACAAGATATGAGTCGAACTCCTCGTCGCCGGACTCAATGGATGCTCCTTGCCCCGCCGCCAAACACCTGCAACCGCCAAGAACACCGTCAACGCCTACCTGTCAGATATGACCGGGAGGTACTCCGACGCTCATGTTAGATATCTCTTTGAGAGATTTCAAAGCAAGAGTTTTGGGCTTCAGAATTGCGTACCTGGCGGTGTGAAGGCGCCTATCTTTATATAGGGATCAAGATTGATGGAGGCTGAATCCTCTTAGGATTTCGCCTCCTATCAGTTAGGATTTGTTTTCTATCTTGATGTGATTTGATTCTGATTTGTTTATATCATTTTCATCCTATCAAAGCCGTATTGAGGAAGGTATCTCTTTGAGATATCTTTCCTATTGAGGGGCTGACACGGGCTCCCCCTGGTCCGGGTTGTCCCTATCTAGGGGCCGAACTAGCAGGGCCATAACAGTAGTGGATCTGGGCTTCTTTGAATATTTGAACAAGTCCGTTTCGGGTTGGTCTTCCGTTTGGGCCCTTGGCCTCAACTATTTAGTTTGGGCCTTAGGTCCGATACTTTTACTCTCAACTGCCCGCTAGCTCTGGTTTTTGTTCGGTTAGCCTACTCGGTGAAGGGCTGGAGCTTTGAATTATTGCCTGGTGAGTGTTCGGTCACATAGCTCGGATCGCGTGCTGACCAATTGGACTTCCAAGGTGTACTGCGTTGCTCGGAGACGTCTATTCGGTCTCTCTGGGTAACGGTTTAGCTACTTAGACCTTTGGGCTCTTTGACGGCTGGCCTCGATCCCCGTTTTGCTGACGTGGCTTAATCTGATTAGTTCCTGAGGAGGCACGTGTCGTTCTAGAGAACGATGTATGCAGCAATGATTGCAGACGACGCATTTAATGCACCCGTCTTTTCGAACGTGACGGGTATAAAAATATGTTGAAACGCCATTTCACTTTTTACAATCTATGAACTTCCTTTCTGAAAATAAACCCTCTACGATTCCCGGCGAACTATACTCCCATCTCCGGCGAAGTGTTTTTTAGAAACCGACGACCGTTTACCGTTGCAAGAACTTGTAAGCATCTCGCATTCCTTTTAGCTACTTTTGTTGTATTGAGATCAATTTTGCCCTTTCTCCCATCCCTCTTTTGTTTTTCTTTAAATATGGGCAAACTCAGGAAGCTTGTATTGACCCTAGCAGCTATGCATGAGTTTCGGCATCGATACAACATCCCGGAGGATGTTGGTATCACACTGGCTAATCCAAGAGATTCCTGAGAAGGGAACTGGGAAGTGCTCCCACTTCCACTTGTAGCCATAATGGAAGGAGTAGTTCGGTTCCATGTTGTTCCCCTTCTTCGGTGAGTTCTCCGACATTACCGGGTAATCCCCATGTAGGTCTCTTCAAATGTATTTAGAGTAGTCATGGGAGTTGTAGAACTAAACCGTATCCTGGGTACCAACCTCGATATTTGAGATATAGTTTATTGCTACAATATGGTGAAACATTCATCTGGATCCTATTATTTTAAGGCAAAGAGAGTGACCGAGAAGCTTGTCATCGAATTGTCGAACTCCGGCAAGGATGTTGACGACGACTTCCTATACATCACGGGAAACTTTGAGTTCGATCCCGGGGAAGAGCACGCCATCTTCACCATCCCTCGAAAGGACGGACTGGGACCCGGTAGGTCCCCCTACCACCTGTTTGTCTTTATTTCCCACTTATGCTTCCTTATAATCATCCGACTCCTTGTTTGCTTCTTTGTTCGGCACAGGTGAAATAGCCAACAACCGAGCTCGTGGGCCTCTCCCGGGAGTTCACTTAGAAGATCTGAGAAAGGTCTGAGAGTATAAAGGCCTTCTCGAACAGCGAGGCCTTATGAGGCCAGCTCACATCCTTTTAAGGTATATACCGACGTACAGAAGCTTTATTCGGCCAAACAATTCAGGGGTCCAGATCGCTACTCCTACCTCGGCCCCAACAGACGCTTCAGAGGCCATTGTCTTACCTTTCACTCGAGCTGAGAGACAAGTAACAGTTGCGCAACCCCCCTCACTACCGAAGAGCCGGGTCCCTCTAGCACTGGGTATACCATCTCCATTTCCTCTTCTTCTTCTTCCTCATTAGACCTTTCTATTTTCGAAGAATTAGCCGAGATGGCGCAGAAGAAGGCTCCAACCGCCGACCTTAGCCAGTTCCTAATCCTCGGGGGTCCGAAGAGGAAGGTTTCTTTAGCAGGGATGCCTTCTGCCAATCTTGCCGCCGAACTAACCGAGGAGGCAGCTCCCATCTCCAAAGTGTCATCCTAGCTTTCTCAGAAAAGACTGAAGAAGGTCGGGGGCTCTCCTCCAAAGGATAAAGGGAAGGAGAAGGGCAAAAAAAAGGAGAAGGAGAAGGAAAAAGGGAGGAGAGAGAGAGAGAAAGAGAAGGGGAAGGTTGTAGCGAAGCAGCACGGTGATGTAGAGCCGTGGTCACCTGATCTCAGGAGGGGCGACCGGGCCATCACTGTTGAAGACAAGGCATAATCCCCAGACACCGCATTCGGGTTAACCAAAGCTCTGCTACTTCCAGCCAATATGAAGGAGGCTCGAAGCCTCCCACATGAGCGGCTGGTCAAATCTTCAATTCGGCACTAGGTCCAGGTATTCCTCGTTACCGTCCTTTTTCTTCCTTATGTATCTTTTGTTTTTGTGTTTAAAACTTTTCCTTCTTCCCCTCCCCCCCCCAATTTTTTTGTAGGGTCTTTAGCACATGGAGGTAGCCATTGAGAGGCTGGAGAAAGGGAACTAGAGCTTACTAAGCTCTTGGAGAAGAACCAGTCATACCTCCAAAAGATGTCTCAGATAGAGGCCAGCATCCGGGAGAAGGATAAACTGCTCGGCGTCCGAGTTGGAGATCTCCGAGATTGCTTTGAAGCAGCGTCTAAAGGAGAAAGAGAAGTCCCTTGCCGACACCGTGGTCCTCCTTAGACAAATCGAGACCGAACTGGACAAGTACAAGAAGAAGGCCTCAAAGGCTTATTTGGCTGAGGTGGCCGAAGCTACTGAAGACTACAAGGCTCAGATCCCCGGCCTCCAAGACCTCATCTTCGATTTTTCCTGGGAGGTCGCCCTTAAAGCTGCATGGGTGAAGGGTTCCTCTCCACTGTATACTGAGGTCCCCTCCCGAGTAAACAATCCGGCGATGAGGTATTGAAGGAAGCTGGAGATCCCCAGGCTGCCACCGATGCTGTCGAGGTGTCCCCTGTTGAAGTGCCCGAGAACGTCCCATTCGTTACTGAAGAGGTGGGCACCCCAGTGGAGACTACTGAAGATTTTCTTGCTGCTCCCTGAGGGCGTCTTCCTCCTCTTTCTTTATGTATCTTGTACTGCCCTCTTGGGCCTGAACTTGTAGCTTTGAGGGCTTCAACCCATCTTTTTTAATGAAAGGAGTTTTTGACGTTATCTCGGCCTTCTTATCTGTATTGTCTCTGATGAACATCCGTACTGAGAGCCAAAGTAATTCGGGCATACTCCCATACTTAGCTTTTTAAGCTCAATTATTCCGAGTGCGGGACCAAACTTTAAATGATTAAAAATTCCAAGAATGAGATTCAACATCCACACTAAGGGCTTTAATGGGTTTGAATGATCATCGAACTTAGCACTATTAGGCTAATTTATCCTAAGTATGGGATTAACGTCCATACTATGGGCATAATTAGTTTGGAGAAATTTCAAATTTAGCTTTTTTAGACTTATTCATCTTAAGTATGGGATTAACGTCCATACCCAAGGCATAATTAGTTCGGATAAGCTTCGAACTTAACCTTTTTAGGCTCATTCATCATAAGTGTGGGATTAACGTCTATACTTAGGGCATAATTAGTTTGGATAAATTTTGAACTTAGCCTTTTTAGGCTTATTCATCCTAAGTATGGGATTAACGTTTATTCTACCTAGGGCATAATTAGTTCGGATAAATTTTGAACTTAGCATTTTTAGGCTCATTCATCCTAAATGTGGAATTGACGTCCATACTTAGGGCATAATTAGTTCGGATAAATTTTGAATTTATCCTTTTTAGACTTATTCATCCTAAGTATGTGATTGACGTCCATACCCATGACATAATTAGTTCGGACAAATTTCGAACTTAGCCTTTTTAGGCTCATTTATCCTAAGCGTGGGATTAACGTCCATACTTAGGGAATAATTAGTTCGGATAAATTTCAAACTTAGACTGCTAGCGAGGTTCACTGTGCTTGCCGTACTCAGGGTATGCCCACCCAAGTTTTTGTCAGAAATGTCAATTGATAAAAACTTAAAGAGTGAAGAAAAAAAGCTTATGCCGAACAGCGGTATTTTATTGTAAATAGTAAAAAATTACAAAAAACTAAAAGATTAAAAGTAAAACTTGCGGAGATTGTTAGCGTTCTACGGCCTGGGGACTGTCTTTCCATTCATGTCTTCTAGGTGGTATGCTCCTATGCCACCCTTGGACGTAACCTTGTACGAACCCTCCCAGTTCGGGCCAAACTTCCCCTATACTGGATCCTTCACATGGCCGAGAACTTTCCTTAGGACCAGATCTCCTATGTCAAACTCACGGTGTTTCACCCTCTTATTGTACCTCTTGGCGAGGGCTTGCTGATAGGCTGCAAATTTAATGGTGGCCATCATTTTTCGCTCTTTGGCTAGGTCTAGGTCTAAGGCTAGTGCCTTATCATTTTCCCTGGGAGTACTGACCTATGTTCGGATTGTAAAAAATTCGACCTCCAATGGAATGACTGCCTCTACCCCATAGGTTAGTGAAAACGGGGTTTCATCGGTAGATCTCCGTTGAGTAGTTCGGTAAGTCCATAGAACGTATGGCAATTCTTCGACCCATCTTCCTTTAGCAGCATCGAGCCTTTTCTTGAGTTCGTCGATGATAATCTTGTTGGTAGCCTCCGCCTGCCCATTGCTCTAAGGGTATGCTGGGGTAGAAAATTAGTTTTTTATCCCTAACCCCGAGTAGAAACTCTTGAATAGGGAGTTGTCAAACTGAGTACCATTGTCGGAGATAATTACTCAGGGGATGCCGAATCAAGTGATGATGTTCTTCTATGTGAATCTCGTCACATCGACGTCTCAGATGTTGGCCAAGGGCTCGGCTTTTACCCATTTAGTGAAGTAATCCGTGGCAACGAGGAGATACTTCCTGTTGCCTGTGGCACTTGGGAAGGGGCCAACTATGTCATACTCCCACTGGGCAAAAGGCCAAGGACTTGTGAGTGGGGACATGTCTTCGGCTGGGACGTGTATGTTTGGGCTAAACCTCTGGCACTTCTCACACTTCTGGACATACTGCTCTGCGTCCTTCTGCATGTAGGGCCATGTCGTGCTCTCCGAGATCCACAACCCACCTTGCTACTCTCCCTGAAAAGTCAACTTTTCGAAGTAATGACTGAAGGGGGTGTTCGGTAATTACCTTGATCGGGTGTGCTCTGAAGTAGTGGATGAGTTTACGGGAGCCAATGACCAGGGCCAGTGCAAGCTTCTCAAAAGGTAGGTACCTTGTCTCTGGGTCAAGAAGGACCTTGCTCACATAGTATATTGGCTTTTGGACCTTACCTTCCACCCTCAGGAGTACCGCACTTACAGCTTGGCTGGACACAGCAAGGTATAAGAATACAGTTTCTCCACTATTCGGCACCGATAATAGTGAGAGATACGAGAGATACTGCTTCAGTTCGGCTAGGGTCTCTCATTTTCTTCATCCCACTTGAACTGATTAGCCTTTTTCATTGCTTTGAAGAAAGGGTAACACCGATCGGATGCTCGACTAATAAATCGGTTGAGTGCAGCGGCCATTCCCGTGAGCTTCTGGACTTCCTTCAAACTCTGTGGGCTTTTCAAATTCTGAATGGCTGAGATTTGTTCGGCGTTTACCTATATTCCTCTATTAGTGACAAGGAAACCCCGAAATTTTCTCGAACTGACTCCAAAAGCACACTTGGAGGCATTGAGCCTTAGTTTATAATCCTTGAGAATTTTGAATGTCCTTCTCAGATCTTCAAGGTGCTTGTTTGGGTGCTTGGTCTTCACGACCATGTCATCTATGTAGATGTCCATCGTTTTTTCAATCAAGTTGCCGAACATCTTTGTTGCAAATATTTGGTAAGTGGCTCTAGCATTCTTTAATCCAAATGGTATTACCTTGTAGCAGTAAATTCCTCGATGAGTGATAAATGCTGTCTTCTCCATGTCTGGGGGTACATGAAAATTTGGTGGTATCCTTTATAGGTATCTGAGAAACTCATCCTCTCATGCCCTGCTGTTGAATCGACGAGCTGATCTATCAGGGGCAGAGGAAAGCAAGCTTTATTTAGGTCGGTGAAGTCAACACAAACTCGTTACTTCCCATCCTTCTTCTTGACTACCACAGTGTTTGCCAACCAGGTTGGGTAGTGGATTTTTTTGATTGTCCCGGCCTCCTTCAGCTTCTGGACTTCCTCAACCACTGGCTCTGCTGGGTGTGGAGCTAATTTCCTGGGATTCTGTGTCACTGGCTTTCTTTGGGGATCCACGTTTAGTCGATGGCTAATTACTTCGGGATCTATCCCCGGCATTTCGTATGGTGTCCATGCAAAGTCCTCCTTGTGTTCCTTAAAAAACTCAACCAGATTGGTTTCCTCTTGTTCGGCCATGGTTGTTCCGACCAAGAAGAACTGATCTGGATCCTCCGGGCTAATGATGACTTTTTTTAGGTCCTCTACTATCTTTTTCTCGGTAGTTCGGCTGTATTCGTAGATTGCTTGGTCTTCCTCTACTTCTATATTCTTCACATCCAGATATTGTTCGGAGCTCTTCAATGTTGCTAGGAAACACTGCCTTGCTGCATGCTGGTCTCCTCTGAACTCAACTACCTATTGGCCCACTTGGAATTTTAAGGATTGGTAGTAGGTTGAAGGTACGACACCCATGCTATGGATCCATGCCCTTCCTACAATGGCATTACACGTAGATGGTTGGTTAACAACAAAGAATTCAGTACTTACAGTTGCAGGGCCTGCCTTCACTGGTACAGTGATCCTTCCAACTGGCCATACAGGGTCCATACCAATGCCGATCAGAGGCGTCATGCACTTTTTGAGTGTTGAGTCTTTCAGTCCTAACTTCTAAAATAGGCTATAGTACATGATGTCCACCGAACTCTTTTGGTTTACCAATACCCGCATTATGTCATAGTTGGCAATGCGCACCGTTAGTACTAAGGCATCATTATGAGGTCGATGAATTCCTTCAAGGTCCTCTTCTGAGAAGCTGATCCACTTGGGTTGGCATTGGCTGAAGTCTGCTTCTGTTCTCCTTCGCTTCCTCTCATTCACCTTCATGACGTGTGCTATGATTCTCGTATGGTGCCAAACTACTGATCTGGTGATCGGTTTAGCTGTGCCATGGATCATCTTCACTACACCAAGTGGAGGGTCTTTTTGTTCAACATCCCGGTCTTGTTCTCGGTTCCTACCTTCCCGAGCAATCTTCTCGGCGTCTACGAATTCGAGTAAATGCCATGCTCGGACTAGATCCTCCAAGTGTCTCTTCAGGGTTCTGCATTCCCCCGTCAGGTGGTCGTGATCTCGGTGATAGTGGCACTTCTTCTTCTTATCTCTCATGCTCGAGTCTCCCATCAATTTCAGTGGCCACTCAAAATAGGGCTTGTCCTTAATCTGGTCTAGAAGCTGATGAAGCAGTTCCTTGAATATCGTTTGCACGGTCTGGTAAGCCTCCGACTCCTTTCTTTCCTGGGGTGGCTTCTTGGATTTCTGGTCTTTTCGACCCTTATCCTTCTTCTCAGGCTGTTTTACCTAGGCTACACTCTGCTCAGCTTGGCTTATGTCTTCTTCCACCATTGCGTGCTGTTCTATCTTCACCATTAACTCGGACATTGTGGAAACGACCTTTTTGGTGAGGGATTGTCTTAAGCGACTCAGGGGAGGTAGCTCAATCTTGAAAGATGCAACTGCGAGTTGCTCACTGCAGTCTTCAATCTCGTTGTAAGCCTCCCAGTACCGCTGAGCGTACTCCCGAATTATTTCTCCATCACTCTTTCGTAGGGCCAGTAGTGTGTCGAAACTCTTCGGCAGCCTACTGTTGGTTATGAGCCGAGCAGTGAAGGACTCATCTAGTTGTTGCCAATTCATTATGGACCGGGATGACAACTTGTGGAACCAACTAAGGGCTGTCTCTCCCAGGCAGGATGGGAACATGCAGCAAAGGAGCGCGTCATTACTGCTCCAGTGCGCCATTTCCTGTCTGTATTGCCGAATATATCTCAAAACTTGGGTGGAAAAAACTTGCGTGATGGATCGGCGTTCTCTATGACTTCGGCCAACGGTGACACCGAGATCTGTTCAAGAGCCTTTCTTGCCACGTCTTCGGCTGTTCGGCCATTACCGTGTTGCAACTGGGAATCCATCCTCCGTTCCAACCAAAGCCGTAGGTCTTGGTTTGGATTCAATTCGGCCCGAGAAGCTCTTTCATGGCTTGGACGAACTGACTCCGTTTTGACAGTTTTAGAACTTTTGAGGCTCACTTTCGATTCTTTGTGCCTCCGCCTCTGAGGGTGGCTCAAACTGTAGGACTCTGGGCTCTGATCGGTATCCTCTTGCTCGGGGCTTTCCCTTCGCCTTACACGCAGTTCCCTTCGAGCATCCTCCCCCTAGATTAGTCGCCGGAGTTCATCAATTTCTCAATCACGCTGCTCCATTCTTTCCTCTAGATTGTTGATGATCCTATTGCGTTTGGCCAACATCTCCTCAAATCTCTTTCTATCCCTTAAAGGTGGAGGAGAATGAATTTCTTCTCTAGAACTCGTGGTTAAGTAACGCAACTGCCTCCTATTGTGGGAAGCGTCAGCTCTTCACCTCGGCACCTCCAAAGGGACTCTGGGGCCCTTGGCCTATCCGGAATAACAGAGATGGATCTTTGGGAAATATCCTCCATGGTGCGGCTTCCAGTAAATCCAGTCGGAGTGTGGCTCGTGATTCCTTTGGTTGAAGATCGTCGTTCCCACAGACGACGCCAAATTGTGTGCGGTACAAATTGGCTGGGCTTGTTCGGCACAACCAGGACCAGGCAGACTGGCCCAATACTGATGATCATGAACAAGATATGGGCCAGACTCCTCGTCGCCAGACTCAATGGATGCTCCTTGCAATGCCGCCAAACACCTGCAACCACCAAGAACACCGTTAGCGCCTACCGGCCGGATATGACCGGGAGGTACTCCGACGCTCTAGTTAGATATCTCCCTGATAAGGGTGTGGGGTGCCTCTCTTTATATATGGATCAAGATTGATGGAGGCTGAATCCTCTTAGGATTCCGCCTCCTATCAGTTAGGATTTGTTTCCTATCATGATTTGATTCTGATTTGTTTATATCCTTTTCATCCGATCAAAGCCGCTTTGAGGAAGGTATCTCTTTGAGATATCTTTTCTATTGAGGGGCTGACATAGGCTCCCCTGGTCCGGGCTACCCCTATCTAGGGGGGGGGGGGAACTAGTATGGCCCGAACAGTAGTGGATTTGGGTTTCTTCGAATACTTGGACAAATTCGTTTTGAACTGATCTTCCTTTTGGGCCATTGGCCCCAACTATTTAGTTTGGGCCATTGGCCCCAACTATTTAGTTTGGGCCTTTGGTCCGATACTTTTACCCTCAATTACAAATAACCTTATATTGCCTATGCAACTTTTTACTTCTTACGTAACTTATTATATAAATTTTCTAAATATTTTATGTTTTCTTTTTATCACTTATCGTATTTAAAATTATAAATTGTGTTAAAATTTATTATATGTTCATGACCCTTACCACAAATCTTAAGTAATAGTAATAGATTAGGCAAGTGCTATTTTATTTTTATGCAAGATAATCATGTTCTTAAGCAACAAGCAAAAGAATGTGCTTACAAAATTAATTTTCCTTGAGCGTGGGACTTTGACCCATTTCTTAATGTTCTAAAAAAGTTATGAACTGATTTAAAGAAAGGTACAATTAATAAACACAAAAGGTCACAATTTTGCTGAATTTTTTTTATACTTCGAATAATTTTGTATATTTTCTAATTATATTTGGGAAAGAAAAATTTAAAAAGTAAAAAAGCAGACTAAATTTAACGCTAAAGACAAACAAACACACACACACATAAAATTGGACTTTTAAGTATTTAGAATAATTACTTATTTGTTTATTTGATGTTGTATATTTTGTTTTTAGTGAATTTTTTTATTATTTAGTTAAATTATTATATTTTTAGATTTCTTTCATCGAAACAACCAAAAAAGTAAAAAAAAAATTTTTAAAAAGATAAAAATAAACTAAAATAAGCCAATAAAATAAATTTTATATTATTTATTTTTGTCTTTAGTAAAAAAAAATTAATTTTTTGATCAATTTTTTTTATTTTTGGAGTTCATCTCATCATCAAGACAATTTAAAAAAATAAAAAAATATAGTCAAAAGTTTAAAAAAATTCAAAAAAAATAAAAAAAAAAAAAAATTTGTAAGCCGAAACGGCCAAAACTTAAAAATCAAATCCAATTGTCGCATTTTATTAAAAGGCGTTGCAAACCACTAAGCCCATGTTTGGGCTCTCTCAAAAGTTGATTTTTTATATAAAAAAATAATTTTTAAGTTGCATTTTTTGGCCTGTTTAAAAGGTCATTAGCTTTGTTCACTCTATTTTTTTTTGATAAAAAACTTATAAGCATCCTTAAACACTAATTTTATTAAAGTAAAATAATTATAATACTTTAAATTTAAAAAATCAACTCTTTTTACAAAAATAAAAAAATATGACAATATTTTAAATACTACAATTTAAAAGTAAAAAATAAATGTATTTTAATTATTTTAATAAAAAATTAAAAATAAAAAAGGTATTAAAATTTTATTCTAAATAATTTATTTTTTTCACTTAAAAAAAAAACCTCTTAAAAATCAAACTTTTTATTTTGATTCTTTAATCTTTTATTTGGTAGCTCAGCTTTGTTTTTCTTGCTTTAAATTACTTTTAGTAAAATAAATAAAAATTCATTTAGTGAATTTTAGAAGAACTTAAAAGTTTAAAGCTTATTTAACTTTAAATCAATTTAAGTTAAAAGGCAATAAGATAAAAGTTTTAAGTTTAAAAAGTTATTATAATTTTTATATTTTCATATAATTTCACATTTAATGTGAATGCTGTTTAATAGATTTCGACGAGTATATTTTAAATATATATATATATTTTTAATAAAAAATGAATATATATAATAAAAATTATGATATTTTTAAAACATATACAAATATTTTAAATTAATAAGCAAAAAAAGTAAAAGATTAAAAGTCAATAAGCAAAAAAATAATTTTCCAAATGAGCAGAAAATAATCTTTTAGACTCTAAATCAGAAGACTTTAAGCCCAAATTTAAACTGAAAATCAGACGAAGCCTAACATTATGTGGCAACATAGGGGATAAAAGACAAAAAAAATTACTTGAGTTATAACAAAAAAGAAAAGAAGGAAGTGAATTATATTTTTTCCATCTTCGAATAAACAAAAGAGAAAAAGAAGGTAGTTGTTGTTTTTTTTTTTTTAATCTTGTTTGTTTAAACTCTATGAAAGGAAAACAAAATTTAGTATTACGAGTTTAATATTAAAATTATGAATGTAAATTTGGATCGACTTGACCCACCATGTACTCGACGGTTCAAGTTCAGCCCAAACTTAAAAGGCTCTTGTCAAATTTTGAACTTGGATCGAACTTGTATCTCAACACTAGGAGTATACGAGTTTGGACTGGGCTCAGGCTTGGATTTCTTGCTAGGGCCACATACTATGATTGAATTTTTTTATTTTTATTTTTAATATTTATTATTATTTTTGAAAATTGCTTTTACATGTCTATGTGTTCTTATTTATTTTACTTTATAAATTAACTTGCAATAATCATTATTTTTTAATTATTTCTATAAAATAATTTAAAATACAATAGTATATATAATTTAATACACAATAATTTACTGTAAATTTATATTTATAAACTCATTTATAATTTAAAATAAAATAATATTTACAATTTAATTAAAATAATTTATTATAAGTTTATTTGTACAAATTAACTTGTAATTTAATAAATAATAAATTATTATAAATTTATATTTATAAACTAACTTATAATTTAATAAACAATGACCTTTATTATATTTATATAAATTATAAATATAAACGTCTAATAATTATTATTTTCTACTATTATTAATTTTCATACATTTGTTTTTTATAATAAAATATAAAAAAACAATAAGGTTAAACCTCGGATCAGGTTTTGGCCTCTGATAGTAAAGTTCGGCCTAAACCTCGAGTCTTTAGGTCGGGCTCGGACCAAGCCATAAGTTCAAAGGGGAAGGTCTAGGCTAGCCGATTACTCTTTGGGCCCAGGCTAAATTGCTATAGTAACAGATTCGAGCTCGCCTTAAGGCTTTTGTACACTCTTATTTAAAATGATCATGGTTAATTTTATTTTTTAAGATAGTTTTAGCATTATAAAGCTTGTTCCTTTTTTTTTTCAAAATCTCTCTATTTTGTAAAGATTCAAAAAGTGCTAGAAAAAATTATTTCTTCTCATTTCTTTCTATTTCTCTCATGTTTAGTAATCTAAACAAGTTATTAGTAATGAAAAATATTATAAATAACAATTTCTTTTGACTCGTCACACTCCATCTCCACACGATTTTATCCTGCTTTATCTCTATTTTTTTCTATTTTTTTATTTGTATTTGTATTTTTAATTATATTAATTTATTAACTATTATTCTTTTATTTATTATATTATTTATAATTCTTATTAATATCACTCTTTTAAACTTTAAAAACTATTATCAAAATATTTTTGATCTTATCCAGTTCTTCACTATTTTTTTAATATTTTTTTTATTTTTATTATGATCAAATAGAGAATAAAAATGAAAGAGTTCATAGCAGCTAAGCTGAATCCTATTGCCATTCTCAAAAAATATAAACATATTTTTTTCCTCCACAAATCATTCAAGCCAAACGAATGGTAAAGGAAAAGTGAAATAAATGAAAAAAATAAAATAAAATTAAAAAAATCCAAAAACATAGAAAAAAACACGAAAAAAGGAAAAGTGAAACAAACAAACCAAACGAGTCCTTAGTAGGTGTGGGCTAGCAGTTTAGTTTAGGCAGGGGAGCCACCGGCCGCCGATGAGAGAGAACGAGCGAGCGCTTGGAGTAGAGAGAAGGGGCAAGAGGGCAACGGTGAGTGATCGTCGTTAATGGCCTCGCTTGCCTCGTTCCTCTCGTCCTGTTCTCTTACTCTGCCCTCTCCTCGCCCTCATCTTCCTTCTTCCTCGCATTCATACGCTTTCTTCCCCCACCAACCTTGGAAAAACCCTAGAGAGGTCCGATCCCCAAGAAACGTAGTTCTTGCTGCATCATCCTCTTCTTTCGACGATCTCTACTCTCAAAATGGAAATCCAGGCTCAAAGGTTTGTTTTTCTTCTCTAATTTTTCTGTTGCTCTTAGTTATTTTGAATTCATTGGATTTGGTAGATTTCGTTTACCCCAAATTGTAACTTATGTTCATCATTCGAAAGCGATTATGTTTCGATAGAGTGAAAATTTTCTCCCTCAATGTCAATAAATGGTGCATAATTATGTATTTCCAGAATGGCTACCAAGCAGTGACTAATTATGTATATGTGCTTTGTTTGTGGCTTAGAAAATGAGTGAACAGTGGGAGCTAATATTTAATATCATAATTGGGGTTATTGTGGTACCTCAGAAAACAAGAACTTACTCCAATTGTGTTAATAAAACTTACTTGTCACCATATTTTTTTTTTCTCCAGGAGAGGAGTCGGAGCTGGTTAATTTTCTTTCTGTGATGAGAATTTTTAGATGGTTTCAGTTCTTAAGGTTATTTTGGGTTAACTCCTTGGGGTAGACGAGTTAACGAGGGATTGCACCTAGGAAAGTGAAAGTGGAGTATTGGGTTACTCTTCCTAAGTGCTTGGGACCACCTGCCCTAGATTACCATGACCGTGATTCTCACGTGTTTTGACTTTGCCTGGCCTATGTATGTGGCAAGGAGTACATAGACCTAAGGTTTCTTCGTAATGGGTTCCTCGTCATTTAAAAAAAATAGTTTGGGTAAATGCTGTTAAGCAGTGTGGACTGTGGAGCTTGGTTAATTCGATGTAATACTCATATTGTTATCATCATAGTGTAACAACCGCAGTAGCCATGGACGTAGTCCTAGTTAGATGGACTATGTTAATCTTGTGTTTTGTGTGTGCTTGCTTTTTATCCATTCTTTATTCTCTTCACTTTTTTTGCATAGATCTTGTATAGGTTTTGTTAAAGCCCTAATAAAAGCAACATTGTGGCTGTTAGCATGGGGCTAAAAATTGAAGAGTTCGGCAGATATTACGAGGTGCCACATTGAGCACTTGCCTTTTAGGCATTTTGATTTACGTTTGGGTGACAATCCTAGAAAGTACTAAGGAGTTTCTTGTGTGCCGATGTTAGAGAAGATTGGCAAGAGGTTAAAGGGATGGAAATTGGCTTTGTTCTCTAGAAGGGGTAGATATACTTTGGTGCAACTAGTGCTAAGTAGCATGTGTAATTATTAAATGTATTTGCTAAAGATACTAACCAGGGTAGTAAATAAGATTGAAAAAATGATGAGCGATTCCGACAGAAAAGTGAGGAGGAAGGCAAGAAGTATCATTTGGTCAATTGGTAAATGGTGTCAAAATCAGAAGGAAATGGAAGTACTGGGATTGGGAATATTGTTGCTAGATAAGCGTTGCTTTCTTTGTTAAGTGATTATGGAGATTTTCTCTTGCGACTTACTCTGAAACTTGGTTATTAAAAGTAAATATGAGATTGAAGCTAATGGTTATGTTCCCAACAATGAAACTGTTGCTCTACTTGGAAAATTATTTCTAACATTCTTCTTTTGTTCCTGAGATTTGTTTATTTGAGGGTGGGGAATGGTGAGAGAATCGGATTCTCGGAGGATGTTTGCATGGGCAATTCTTTGTTTGATTTGTTTCCTCATTTATGAAATCTCAACTTTTGTTGAAACCTCAATGACATAGAATCGATTGAAATAATCTCCTTGTTGAATAATATCTCTAATTGCTCCTTGAGGGATGCCAATATTGATAAAAGAGTTTGGTCTCTCCATTCTTTGGGAGTTCTCTTTTCTTTGGGTGTAAATCATTTTTTTTTTTAAATTTTAGAAACCCATTGGTAGTCCAATAGATGCTAATTTTTCATATCATAAGAAAATTTAGAAAGCGGTGGGAACTCTTAACATTAAGATATTTATGTAGACTTTGGTTTATAGAAGCCTCATAATTAATGACATGTTGCAAAACAGGAGAATGAATAGCTATTTCTGCCTTCAATGGTGTGTTGTGTGTAGAAGGGAAGAAAAATTCTTAGATTACTTATTTTTTGCACTGTTCATTGGCTTCTTTTCTATGAAATAGACTATTTCATAGGGTGGATTCTTGTTTTGTGGCTCTGGAAAATTGCAACAAATAATATTGATCGATTGTAGGGGCTTAGGATCAAATAAAAAAGCGAAGGTTTTGTGGAATTGCATCATCTTCACAATTTTTTGGGGGGTTATTTGTTTGATGCCTAATGCTAGGGTATTTGAGGATAAGTCCCGAATATCAATTCTTTATTGGATAGTGTGTTATTTATCATCTTTTTGCGCTTGATCTTTTCTCCTTTCAAGGGCATTCCATTAATTTTAATATCTTGAGATTGGAGGGCATTGTGTGATTTGTTGTAGTTGATTTTCTTGTATTTTTTCTTATTCTCTTGGTGGACATCTTGTCCCTACACCTATTGTATTATTCTATTCTTAATATATAGTGGGTGTTTAACATTGCTGAAACTAATAACATATAGATTTTATCTTGTAGCAGAAGTTGTGTGTATTTGGTAAATACGTTAACTTATAGCTGAAATAGAAGTAAAAGTGGTAATAGCTTGTAGAAGAAGTTATAAGTGTTTGAAATATGTTATTATTGCTAAAATTAATAGCAAAAAGCTAAAAATTAACCCTAGAAGCTTGGCCAAACACTCCCATAGTACATTTTGTTGCTGATTAAAAAACAAAAATGATGATAGAATCCAGAAATCGACTACATCATAAATTTCAGATTTTTTGTTTTTTGACTGATTTTTATTGACCTAATGGAGGGTTAGTGCCATACCAAAAAAAAAAAAGGACGGTTAGTGAATTTGGGGATGATTGGAAATGAATATAATGTCGGGTTATTGACATAACTCTCCATTTCTGGTTATCTTTAGGGGTGGTATTCCCTTAATGCAGTTATTGAATAGAAAGTCACTTATTTATCAAATAAATAGTTTATTTATTTGTGTGATAGGATTTTTGTTGGTGATAATCTGTCTAATGGTCTAGAATAACATAAGTAAAATTTGGTTCTGA
>JAOTRH010000020.1:2166871-2186010 GCA_034768845.1 Heliamphora exappendiculata | reverse complement strand
AATTTGAAAGTGCCACTGTAAGGATTTGATGGAACAGTTTCTTACACCTCATTGATTGGCATCATATCCAAATCCTCTCCTGCTTGGATTCGTAGATGATATTTCCTTAAAATTTGGTTCTGAAATTTGAAAGTGCCACTGTAAGGATTTGATGGAACAGTTTCTTACACCTCATTGATTGGCATCATATCCAAATCCTCCCCTGCTTGGATTCGTAGATGATATTTCAGACATCATTTCCTTAAAAAGTGTACATGCTCTCTTCTTTGGCATTGCTCTTTCTCTTGTGGCTCTTTTATTTTCTACAGTGGTTTCTGGTAGTCTCTAAATGGACTTATCAAAAATAATGGTATTGTGGTCTTCTCATGATTATTGTTTGGTCTAATGGTAGTCCTTTTCCTTGAGTTAATTAATGCATACGATTTCTATTGTCTAGTTTTTACTCGATATATGCCAGCATCTTCAGAATATGTTCACGACTCTATACTTCCTTGTATTTCCAGTCATCTTATCATCATTTTGGAGGACCTGTCATCGATATTAATGTCCTCATTTTGAAGACACACCTTAATGCAGTCCTACGTATTACATGTATACTGAATCACATTGGAGAACGTTGTAGATACAACCCAAACTCTCAAATTTACTAGGTATACAATCTCAAAAAAGATACATACTGGAGTTATGCAGCCACACAACTTGTAGAGATTTAATCTAGAACAAGCCACACAATGAGACTTAAGTCAACAATTTCAAAATAGCACTCAAGAAGTTTATTACATGACGAACTTTAAGATCCAACCTATGTGACAGTATGCACTGAGGAAAAGGAAGCAGCAACAGTAGGCGATGAAACAGCAGTACAGTAGCTGCTTCAACAAGGCATGTAGAAAAGAGGGGAAAATGCAGGAAAATAGAAGAGGAAGACAGAGAAATAAGAAGTCACTCAAGAATAGTTCTAGAAAATAAGAACAATATTTGAGAGAGAATTTAACAAAGAAAAGGAAGAGAAATTAGTAGATAAGAAGCAGCAGAAGAAGAAGAATCAGCAGTAGAGAAAAGAATCTGCAGAGGGATGAAAGAAAGAACAAATATAAGAATTTGTAGATATGATGAAGGAGCTGAGACGAAGCTGATAAATACCTGCAGAGATGCAGCAGCAGAGAGGTTGAAATGCAACAGCAGCAAAGTAGTGAAGCAGCAGCAGGAAATCAAAGATCCTGAGGAAAGAGAAGGGAAAGAGAAGAAAGGGAAATGGATTAACCAGCAGCTAGGTTTCTTTTCTGTTCATCAGTCCCTGAAATGAGAGAGAAGTTGAGCTTATATAGGGGAAGCAAATTACTAGATAATGACACTAAACCTAAGCTGCATCTCACCTTTTATTTTACAGATGATGTGTAGCATGTGTTACTACCTAGCCTTTTATATGTCACAAAAGTAGGGCGCCGTCTAACTGTCTTGCCATTTTTATTGCGCGATTGGTATGGTCTGATTGCATAACACTCTTGAGCACTCACTGTTTCATCTCCTACATTATCTTTATGGCAACTGCTTTTCAATGCACCCATATGGATTATTGTTCCCGGATAGCATAGAGATCTGGATGGTCTATCTTCGTTGGAAATGGAGCTAGTTTTTGACTTTTGTAACAAACCTTTTGCATTGATGTGAAACTTCTAAATGCAAGTTAACAGTTGCTCAAACTGAGAGCCCGCAAGCTTCGGTGCTAGGAAGAAGTGGATGCATATGTTTTTTTGTTTGTCTTCCACATTCCAAATTATTGCAGGCTTGGCAGGAAATTCCCACTACTACCTATGCTTCTTGTAAAAACTTGCTCATATATTAGAATTGTCATCCACTGTTAATAACCCCTGGTATTCACAAAGTGAAAGAAGTACAAGGACTTTATATTCAGTTTTGTGGTGTCATTTTGCATTCAAGACTGTTTGTTGTTTCAGAAATCAGTTCTCTTGAATCAGATACAAGAGATAGAGCCTATGGATGTGAGCCTTATTCAAAAAGATGTTCCCTTCACTACTATAGATGCTATGAAGAGGACTATTTCCGGCATGTTGGGCTTGCTTCCATCAGATCAGTTCCAAGTTTTAATTGAAGCTGTATGGGAGCCTCTCTCCAAGTTATTGGTTTCTTCAATGATGACGGGGTATGTATAATTAAGACTGTAAATCAAGCCATTATACGATGTTTTGTTGCCAGTAGGATGAAGATAACAAATCAAGATTTGAGATCTTGCAGTTGATTTGAATATGGATGGTTAATTGTGAGTTTTGTATTCCTCTTCCATATCATCTTAAAATTCCCTATTCAGCATCTTCTCTTCTAATTTAAAGAAAAATATAGATTATAATTAATTGATTAGATGACTGAAAGTTGGGTCTTAAATGGATATAATGCTTGATTATATCTCTGAGTTAGCTTACTATGGTTGCTTTTTTTCTTTTTCATTTTCAATTCTTTATTTCAACAAAAATACTAGATTTTTGAGTCTATTCTTATTGTAATGCAGGTATACATTACGGAATGCTGAATATAGACTTTGCCTTGAAAGGAATCTTGATATATATGAAGGAAGTGCTGAAACACTGAAAACAGAAGATTCTAAACTTGAAGCACCAAGGATGTTGCTTGACTATGAAAGAACAGTCAAACTACATCGAAAAGATGAGATGCCCAAATCTGAAAACCTAGGTGATAGTACATCTGAGAATATTGGTGTTGAAGGTCTTGGGAAAATACCTCCTGAAGCTCTACAATATATTTTGAATTTGCAATCTTGTTTGTCTTCTGTAAAAAAGGTGAACAATAACGTTTCATCTAACACACCTGTATCACATGGACACATTAAGTTTACAGAAGTATCCAACTTTTTTCATTTTCATTTTTTCATCGAAGAACATACATGCCCATTTTGGCTAGTTTGGATGCTAGGAATGTAACATCAGGCATGAAATGCTTTACGCCATATTTTTTAAATTTGGGGTTTTTTTTAATTGGCTTTTGCTGTTTCCCCTTTCCCCTGCAATATGCCTGTCCTAGCAGTCATCTGGCTTATTTATTAATTTTTTGTTCGTTCTATTTAAGGAGCTGCATGAAGTCAAGAGAAAAAGTGCAGCTTTGCAAATGCAACAGTTCGTTGGGGAGGAAAAGAATGATTTGTTGGACTACTTGAGATCGCTTCAACCAGAGAAGGTCAGACATACATCTATATAATACTCTTCTTCTGGTTATGTGTAGGTAAAAAATGTGGATGCCATATCAAGAATGTCATCGTAGTACAGATGATTTCAGCCCATGGACCTATCCCTCTTCCTCATAAATACCACCTACTCATAAATACTGTCTACTTATAAAATAAAAATAAAATAAAATAAATACTACCCACTGAAGCGAAGTGTATGATTTTTGACCTGTCCATACTGCTTATGTTTAGTTCTAACCCATGTCCATCCAGGTATGAGAATAAGGCATGCTTTTGCTGCAACTGTTGGACTCAGTTGTGCCAAATATATAACATATAAAAATTATTTTCCTTTGCATTTCAATTTTTGGGCTGTATATACTTTTCATCAACCTCCTTTATCAAACCCTTCCCAAAGCTTGTTAAAATTGGGATTCAAAGTGGGATCATTGAGAGGGCCTCCATGGATCAAATCGTAAAATTGGATCGAGGATCATAATATTCTACTTTCAATAAAAATAAAGTAAAACATCATTAATCGTAATAATTTATGTGAAAGAATCACTAAAATCATAGTGTTTAAGGTGAAAACAAAGAATACCTGTATATAATTTGACAATCATCTAATGATTAGAAGATTTAATAGGATCTCACTAAGGCTTGACAGGTTCTTAATTTTCCTTTTTTTTGGAGAAAAAAATGTATCTCCTAAGTATTAGGCTAAAATAACTAGTACCATGAATTTTGTATTACTCTCGTGGTGAAATAAATATATAGTTTAGCATGATTTAGGCTAAAGCTATTAGGTTCTATGGTTCAATGACATTTCTTTACCAAAAGTATACATGACAGATTTCAAAGTGTTTTATATTTTATGTCCAAGTCCAATTTTGAATATTGAAAGATGGATATACAATGTTTTTTTAAAGAGTTTTATGGTTGGTGGGATTGGGACCCGGCCCACCTCTCTTTTGATGAAGTTAAATGTTTTCCAATTAGATGACATATCCTGGTGGAAAAATTATTGTATAATAATGCTGCCAAAATCAACTTATTATACTTTTCAATCATATTTTTGAATTTCACGTGAATCTTACGCCTCTCGATTTGATTCAAATTCACCGAAGTAAGATTTAGATTCACGATACGATTCTCAGTTTGATGACTATGCATGCGCGCTGACAGCATGCTGTGGTATTCGACTTCTCTTATGACTCTTTCTCTCTCTCTCTCTCTCTCTCTCTCTCTCTCTCTCTAAACTTCTCCAATTCTCTATTTTTTTCATCTTGATACTGGTACAAGTACTTCATTTTTTTGGGTTAATGAATAGGTGGCTGAATTATCAGAACCAAAGTGCCCTGAGTTGAAGGAAGTTATCCACTCTGTCGTACATGGACTTCTTGCAACTCTTTCTCCAAAGATGCATTCCAAGGCTCCTCTATTAGATAACACTTCAACTGGAATTGTAAATGTTGGAACTGAAGAAGATTGCATTGATCTTGTGGAGAATGCTTCACTTCAATACCAGCCCTTGATTTCATTAACTCGGGACTATCTGGCTCGTCTTCTATTTTGGTTAGATCAGTTCTTTTCTGTGTATCCTTATTGCAGTAGTTCAGGAAATTGGAATACATTAATGCTACCTAATACTATCTCATTCCAATCCTAGATATAAGCTTTCAATTTTTTTGGGGTTTCCCATTTATTTTCTTTTTTTAACACTATTTTGGCCCCACCTAGGTTTACAGAACCGCTAAATTCTTCTCTTTTACTAAAACTGCAAACATTCTGCCAATTTTAACTTCATGGGATGATTTCCCCACAGATCTAATTTTCGTTGTATCCACACTTGAGTCATTTTTTGATAATACACACCACCTTTTCTTTTGTTTTATCTTCAACTTGATTTTTGTAATCATCCCAAATCTGATGCCAGTTAATCTAATTTTGTATTTGGTTCTCCCCAAATCATCTTCATCTTCTTCATCATCTTCTTTTTCTTGTTACAATGGCAACAATGCCAGCCTTCCTGAAATTTGTTTGTCCTTTTTGTCCTATTAAAAGATAAAAAGTGTATTGATATATGTAAAAGTGAAAGTCGTAGGCCCTATCTCCTAAAGTTCATTGATATTTGAACTTTTTGCTCTTATACGTTCTTAATGACAGCCCATTGGGCTGTCTTTTTCATGATCCATAAATGTTTGAGTAATTGTTCGGCACTCCCGGAGCATCATGTGGTATTGCTTGCGCAGTGTTTCCATCTAATTCTGTAGAGGAAAACACTCCGCATAGGATAATGTTGGCCCACCGTTGTTGTGTAGGTGGGAGACAAAGGTGATGCACTTAGTGTGTGTTGCACATATTCGTTTACCACTTGTACCAGGTTAGCAATGCCACATGGTACTCATGTAGTCATTTTCCTAAATGTTTGGGGATTATTGACAGTCATCTGTGTTTGGAAAGTGGGGTGCTGACCTTAAAAATGGGGTTTAGTCTTTTTGCTGGGACACGCCACTCCATTTGCGTCCCTTTCATTCTTTTTCACTGGGAAGTTCTATTATTTGAACTACTATACTAGTTTTGGTTTTTGGGTTTTTAACGAGCCTCTGGTCTTTCTGTCAAGGTGTCTGCTATTGGGACACTACCTCAGAGGCGTCGAGTATCGCCTGGAGCTTATGAAACTTCTCTCTCTGCCAAGCAATTCCAAAAACGATGCCAATGATGGAGAGCAAGATGCCTGAGAGCTGCTCTGCGTTCTCATTTTCTCCAGGCTCCTGAAGGCCAGTGCAGTCAACAATGCAAGCATGTGTTTTACGACGGAAGAAGCAAGTGAAGAGAGAGGAGATTGTAGGTGGCCATCTTTTGCCAGTTACGTGTTCATTTTCTAAATCTAGAAAGTATGTATCTCATATATATTTGTCATTACAAATACGGGATTTTGATCCTGACAATTTCCTGAACAAGATGCAAAGATGGTAGCTCTAGACATGGCTTGAAAAATCTTCTAAAGAAATGAATTATTGTTTCTCCTAACTGCTCCACAGTTTCTGGATATGGTCTCGATATTGTTTCTGTAGTTACAGTGCATGAAGAAAATACAATGATATTGTTGCTCTCATGCAAATGCCATAATTTATTTATTTTTTAAATTTTTTTTTTCTTTTGCAAAAGGAAAGAGAGATAAAGTGAAGACACTGATACAAACTGGTGCTGCAAATGCGCGAAGTCAAGCCGAGTTTTACAATGTTCAAGCTGAAGTATTTTTATTTCTGAGATATTCAAACTCAGGTCGAGATCAAATCGAGCAGAGACTCGCAAAAACATCTCAGCAGCACAAGTATTGAACTCCTCCACATTGCCCTTTCCACTCATATGGTTACTTTGGATCTCTGATTTCTCCACTAATTTAGTACTTGGTATCTGCAAGTGCGTTGAGCGATGTGTCCCATGTAAGTTTACTCTTAAGAGTCTTATTGCTCCTTGAAGTCATGTTTTGGCTGGCAGCTCCTGCATTTCCTACATCTCTATGGGGTTCTTTCTTACAAGTTTGCAGCTAGGAGTCTCTTTAGTCGAATCAATAATCAATAGAAGTCAATAGAAATTTACTGACTTGGCTCTTTCATCGACGATTTACTACTCTCTTTTACTGCTCCTGCATTTCCTACATCTCTATGAGGTCCCTTTATACAAGTTTGCTGCTAGGAGTCCCTCTAGTTAAATCAATAATCAATAGAAGTTTACTAATCTGGCACTTCCATCGACGATCTATTACTCCCTCTTAATTGCAAATACCCATACTTTAATTCGAAAGCCCTAACTAGTGATGAATTCCTAGGAAGATCGGAGTATCCAATTCCTCTTTCCTTTAGTTCAGTTTGAACCCGTCCCAGCAACAACCACTTTTCTACTGCAAAGTGAGGCTCTGCCCTTCCCCTAAAATCCACTATGGGTCGAAAGAGAAGCTAGTCTAACTTCTTGAGTAGTTGAGATTTTGAATAACAAATATCTGATTGAATTCCTTGTCTCATCCTGAGATGAGAGGGAATGTTGATTTGATTAGAATTGTAGACATACTTTTTAATCTTATATCAGTTAATAATGTAACGGGAGAAGTTTTTCTTTTTTATTTTTTATTTGGGCATTTTTTCATCAATGATGGCCTAGTCGAGCCTCGGCCATGCCCAATTCCAATGGACAAACTTTCGATTTTTCCTTAACTCTAGTTTTCACCTATTTTCTTTAGTCTCTGAAAGCCCTTCCAAAACCTAGCCCTCTTTCTAAACTCGAGTCTTAATTTCAACAGCTTTTATCGTTAACGAACTCTTACCCTAATAAGACAAAGAAATGGGGAGTTTATGCCTCTTCTTTATTGATAGGATTCCTATCATTTGCAATCTTCGGCGAATGAGACAAGGGTGAGGCATCGAACATGTTCTATCCTTAACTTCCATTTGTCATTAGTAATCTCAATTCGCCCTCTCATGACAAAGGTAGAATTTTATGTTTTTTTGGATGTCCCAACCTTTTTCAATCTACTCCTTAGAGTTATTGTTGAGTATATGTCTTGTATTCTGCAAATTTATATAGTTAGTATTTTATTTACATATATTTAGGTCGGGCTGAAATCATGAATTCATAAGAAGTCTAATAAATGTAGAGTTTTATAATTATATGAGGCTAAAGTTTTTAGAACTTACTTATAAATAGGATTCTATAATTCTAATTATCTTGTGTGGAAAGTAAATTAAGAGAGTAGAGATGTAGAGAGAGTTGAAAAAATACTAGCGGCACGAGAATAACTTTTGAGCAGAGAAACGGGAATGTTTCAGACCTCGGGTTGTAGGCGCCGAATCTTGGGGTATTTTTGATCTGGGGATTGTACATTTTGCGGTTATAATAAATTATCTCTTACACCCGTATATATAGGCAGGTTGTGCTGAATCACGTAAATTTTTGTGTGATTTTTTTTGGTGTGTGCAATAATTTTTTGCTTTCGTTTGCGTTCGAAAATTAGTGTTTAAATCCCAACAAGTGGTATCAAAGCTAACGGTGGACGATTCGAAATTGTGGTGGGAGATCAGAGCAAGATCGGTTAAGATTGGGATTGATTGGGCGAGATCAAAGGTGATCAGGAACAATCGGGTTTAATTGTGAGTGATCAAAGGCAATCAAGAGCAATTTAATTCAATTAATGGCGGGAAATTAATCATCAATAGATGCAGTTAGGATTTGAGTTGTAGGTGGAGTAAAGTTAAACATCGATTTTTTGATTCGACAGATAATTAGCAATCAGGACACCTTAGCAAATAAGTGTCGGGTATCTCAGTGTGGAGGTGCGGACCATGCTTGCTTGAATGTGTCGGATTGACGACGACAGCAGAATCGACATCGACACCTGTTATTTTCAATGTGCTTTGTAGAATTCAAGCCAATGTGGAGATTGTTGGGTGTATGTTTTGTATTCTGCGAACCCATATAGTTAATATTTTATTTACATGTATTTAGGTCGGACTAGAGTCATGAATCCATAAGAAGTCTAATACATGTAGGGTTTTACAATTTATGGGAGTAGAGTCTTTAGAATTTGCCTATAAATAAGACTCTATAATTCTAGTTATCTTGTGTTGAGAGTAAATCAAGGGGGTAGAAATGTAGGAAGAGATAGAAAAATACTAGCGGCACAAAAATAACTTTTGAGTGGAGAAATAGGGAATGTTTCAGACCTCAGGTTGTCAGTGTCGGATTTTAGAGTATTTTTAATTTTAAAATTGTACATTTTATGGTTATAGTAGATTATCTCTTATATTCCTAGACGTAGAAAGGTTGCGTCGAATCACATAAATTTTTGTGTAATTTTTGTGTGTAATGATTTTTTTGTTTCTGTTTTCATTTAAAAATTAATATTCAAATTCTAACAATTATCACTGTGCACGAAATTGGATACCTCAGTCTCCTTCAATCTACTCTTAACACATTACTCCCCATTGTTAAAAAAATAAATACTAAAAATAAATAATAAAATACATCCCATTCGTTATAAGCGTAATAAATACTAGTGCAACAATTTAAATGGTAAGTTATTTTTTGCTGAATATCTGATCCGAGCTAGAAAGAAAGGCTCAAACTCGTTTATTTAATAAATGCAAAAATGCTGTGTATTGGTACTATGTATAAAATTGGACATATGTTTTTTTTATTATTTATTTATATGGAGTGAGTCAAGAAATTATTCCACGGCAGAAAAGGGTTCTGAATCTGTGTGTATGTCTTTAACAATTCTCTAACAAACGACTATATAAGTTCCAACAAGTTATAATTCAATTGAGCTATTTATGATTGAAATTAATTAATTAGGTAAAAAGTTATTATTATTATTATTATTTTTGCTTTTTATTCACTAACAAGAGAGTATATAAGTTTTAACAAGTAATAATTCAACCAACCTATTTATGATTGAAATTAATTAATTTGGTAAAAGTTATTTTTTTTTATTTTTTATTCAAATTGAGCGATATTGCTTTTTCTATATAATTAATTATAACAGTTGTATGTAGTTGACATTGATAGTAAATAAATTATCAAATAAATATATTATTGTATTTTAGAATGAAATTAGAGTTTAAATACTAAAAAAATTAGTATTTTAACTTAACATTTTAATTTTTAAATATTTTTAAAATTTTTGTTAAATACAAGAGCCTCGCTATCACGATTATTACATTTAAACATTGAGGGCCTGTAGGGCTATTCTAATTTTTTAATTTTTTGACTAAAAATAAAAAAAGTCTAAAAATTAAATTAAAACACTATAACTCATAGAATATTCTATTAAAATTTTTACCATTTTAAAAATATAAAAATATTTTTTATTCATAACTTATTTATTATTACTACAAAATATATATAATTGTTAATATCAAATATATAAAAAGATAAAATTATTCAACTTTAACAAGAAAATAAAAAAATTAATTTTTTATTTAAATAATCAAATTTTAAAAAATTAATTTATAATTTAAATTATTAAATAATTTATTTTAAATTTAATTTAATTTTTTAATAAAAAATATAAAAAAAAAATTAACTTTTTAAGTAGTTGCGTTAGCTGTGTGAGCCGAAATTCTAAATTAGTCTTTTTAAGAGTTGCCACTGCCCACACTGATATGGGTCATTGTACTTGATGCTTTTCATGCAAAACACCCTCTCGTTAACTAGTCCCCCATGAAGAAGCATTGAAAATGATGATTATTTCATCACTGAAAACCGTCTCGAACGATGCTTTGTCTGTTTCCCTTTCCCAGTTCTCCACCTCTCCTGAAATCCAAGCCTCACTTCTATTCTCATTTGCAATATGTCTCTTCCAATTCAACCTTTCAGAACTCATCTCTCGAATCTCTTGCAAGGTCGCATTTTTCACTCTCATCTCCTCCAAATCCACGCCCACGTTCTCCGAGTTGGCGCACACCAAGACAATCTCATAGCCACCCGTCTCATTGGCCACTACCCACCTCAATTAGCTCTTCGAGTATTTAACCAACTAGACGCACCCAACGTATTTCCTTTCAATGCAGTCATCAGAGTCTTAGCCGAAGAGGGTATTTGCTCTGATGTTTTCTCCGTCTTCAACAGGCTAAAATTGCGGCTTTCGCCCAATGGATTGACATTTTCTTTCCTTCTCAAGGCCTGTTTTCGAACCAATGATACGCATTGCGTCGAACAGATTCATACCCATGTTTTGAAAGCTGGTTTTGCGCAGGATTGTTTTGTTTGCAACGGTCTACTGGCTGTTTATGTGAGGGGTGTAGAAAACTTGGTGTTGGCGCGTAAGGTGTTTGATGAAATGCGTGATAGGAGCATGATTTGTTTTTGGACTTCTTTAATTAGTGGGTATGCTCGGGCAGGTAAGCCGGAGGAGGTTTTGCAACTTCTTTTATCGATGGTTAAGGAGAGCTTGAGGCCAGAAGATGATACTATGGTAAGTGTTTTATCTGCTTGTTCAAATCTTGAGATAGTAGAAATTGCAAAGTGGGTGAGAATATTACAAGAATTTAATGATGATGTTGATTCAAAAAATTTGGGTCTCGATTCGGTCAATACCATTCTTGTGTATTTATATGGGAAATGGGGAAAGATTGACAGAAGTAGGGAGATATTTGACGAGATCTCTGACAGTGGAAAAAGAAGTGTGGTTCCTTGGAATGCTATGATAAACACATATGTTCAAAATGCTTCTCCTTTGGCGGCTTTGAGTCTTTTTGGCCTGATGATGGAGAATCATAGTTGTAGACCCAACCATATTACTGTGGTTAGTGTGCTTTCAGCTTGTGCTCAAATTGGTGATTTAGACAGTGGAATATGGATTCATGAATACTTGAAATCTGAAGGGCGGAAAGGTATTCTGGCTTTTAACAAAAATGTAGGTTCGGCGTTGATAGACATGTATTCCAAATGTGGGTATTTGGCAAAGGCAAAAGAGGTTTTTGACCAGATGGTAAACAAAGATGTGGTCTCAATCAATGCTATGATAATGGGTCTTGCAGTAAATGGTAAAGGAGATGATGCATTAAGGCTTTTCACCAAAGTTCGAGAGTTTGGTTTGCATCCTAACGCAGGAACCTTCCTTGGTGTTCTTTGTGCATGCAGTCACTCCGGGTTGTTAGAGAATGGATGCCAAATATTCCTGGGTATGAGCCAAAGCTTTTCTGTCCTGCCTAAATTGGAACATTATGCTTGCTATATTGATCTCCTTTCACGGATGGGCCATGTTGAAGAAGCACTTGAAGTTGTCAACTCCATGCCTTTTGAACCTAATGATTTTGTGTGGGGGGCTTTGGTTGGGGGTTGCCTGCTTCACAATAGATTAGGGTTGGCCCGTCATATTTCCAGGCTACTTGTTAAGGTGGACCCTCAAAATTCTGCAGGCTATGTAATGTTGTCAAATGCATGTGCAGTTGATCGTCGATGGATCGATGTCTCAAGGTTGAGGTTGTTTATGCGGGAAAAGGGTGTGAGGAAACAGCCAGGGCGTAGTTGGATCAGCATCAAAGGAATTGTGAATGAGTTTCTAGTGGGCTCCCTATCACATCCTCAAATTGATAGCATTTATTGTACATTGGATGGATTGGCTAAGGAAATGAAGTTAGTAATTCCTTAGGGAGTTTATGGGGTTCACGGGAGATGCTTATGTTACTCACTTGGATGTCATATTAGAAGTGCTTCATATTTTATAATTTTTTCTGGCAGATCCTTTCGAGAAGCTACTTCACTATGGCCTTTCTGCATTATTGGTTGGTATAGTCATGGGAAAGGGCTACCCAATGCACGAGACTCTTGCTAGAGCAGGATTTGGAAAGGGCAAAATGTATGCAGTCTTACCCCCCATATCTGGAGACTTTTTCTGAACTCGAGCCCGTGGCACCAGGGATGCAAATGGTAAACCTCACTGTTGAACCAACTATTATTTTTCCCATTTAACATGGCATGTGATTTTTGTCTTAATCAGTAATTTTGATATTCAAATGAAAAAAAAAACCGTGGACACTATGGGTCGGCCTTGATTAATTGGGAGCCCTATGCAAACACTTTAAAAGGGGGCCCTATAAATATTTGTACTCATAAATTTTAAGAAAAAATCATTACAAAAATTTGAAATGATATAAATTGTCTCGTTGCTTCACATTTCACAAATATCTAATTCATAACCAAAATAATGCCAAATAAAATCGAAAGTTATAATATTATAACAAAAATAAAAAAATTGAACCAATAGTAGCAAATAATTACTTAAACACTATTTTTTTTTACATTTTTGCTGCAAAATTAGTAATTAAAGTTGTATAGTCAAGCTCTTTTACCATTTTTTCCAATTGAAAACATTACTAATCCATTCAGTTTTTATTGTGACATAGTTAACCGCATATAAGAATTGATGATGAAGATCATTTCCCTAATAGGTATAATTAACGATATCATATATACAATCCATTTATTTGGAAAATAACTATCCATTAGGTTCAAATAGCTTAGAACTTCAATTGGCCTTTTTTGTTTCTTTTGGCAGAATTTCTTTTAAGGTTTTCAATTTTAAAAATATTTCTCTCCCCATCAAGAGTTTCTTTGGGCAATGCTTGTTTGGGTTGGGCTTTTTAGTTTTAATAGTAAAAACTTAATAATTTAATACAAGGCCTAATACAGAGTATTAAAATTTTGGGGACTTTATTTTTTGATAAAAAAAATTGGAGGCCCAAGGCGGCCGCCGCGGCCCCCTTGTGATCTTGGCCATTGGGGCAGCCCACTTTGAGTCCATACAACTACAATCAGATACTGATTATGCCATTCCAGTGCATGCTGCTATGTCACAAGTCCCATCAACATGAATTTTGCAATCTTTGTTTGAACCATGATATGTTCAACAAGAAATGGAATTACATATTGCTTTCTCGCCAACTTCGAGTATCGTGGTTGCAGAGTAACATTGATATTATACAACATTCTTATTTGTTACTAGGATAATAAGAGATCATTTCCTTTTTGTTTTGATGGCCTGTATGTGCTTTTAGCTACATTAATGTCATGCATCTTTTAAATGTTTTCATGTTGTGGCAGCCAGTAAGATGCATACTTGCTTGTATTTTCTATTAAACATAATTAATTGGCAAAGAAAAAAACCTCACAACATGATTGCTCAAAATCATCTGTTGTACTTTTGACACCTTGTGCATTTGGTAATCTTTGGCCTGGCTGTCTAGACCAGTGTTTGTGAGGCATGTATGTACAATGTTTAAGGTGATTTTGGCCTTTTAATCATAATTACAATAATTCTAAAATTGTCGAAAACTGTAGGTTGTAACCTTGTCTTTTTCCTCTTCTTCTTCAAGTCTTGGGCACCTTGGGAGATGGTATTATGGCTTCAAGTACTCGAGGGAATCTGAGCAAATCTGTTAGAACAAGAAAATTAAGATGCCCATACTAATATTATGACATCTGAGCTGCATGAACATATACACACGGAATACGAGAATTTCCACCTTGTTGAAGATCTAGTAGTGCTACCTGAAAACTTAAATGAATATCCAGTACTGTTAATTATCGTTATTCAAGCAATATCACAGAGAATCTTTCCTTCCATCGTTTTGGCAAGGGTTGGAAGAGGAGCTTGTTAGGGTGCCAAAGAACCAAACGATCAAGGAAAAGGGTCCGCTAGTATATGATATTAGGGGGTGGAGCAAATATGTTAGAACAAAAAAATTAAGATGCCCATCACTAATATTATGACTCCACATCTAGGAAAAAATGGCTACTTGAAAACAAGAAGTTTCAACTTTCACCCTTATATAATGATGCTTGTAAGTAGTCCTTTAAAACCAAGAAATATAGGCTTCCTCCATCTAGATCAAAATAAATAGACCCCTCTCACCCCCCCAACCCCCCACCACCAAAAAAACTCCTTGCTGGCATCAATACTTAAAGTTTTAAACAAAAATAAGGGGACTTTGCAAGAGAGTTGATGATATGAATGCTTTTTCTTCTAGGAAAAAACAGATCTCCGTAGTAGTTTTGGTTGATGTAGTGTACAAGTATTTGAGAAGACTCAAAATCATAGCCCGTGAAAGCATAACAACCCTATTAGTTTTCAGCACTCAGATTATATTCTCCCCTCTTAACTCCTCGTTTGCATTAGTCACTACCTTCTATTCCATCTTCCTTGGAGTGCCCAGTGGCAAAGGATTATCCTTGAGACGTTTTGGCTTGCTTTTGTGTTCTCCTTGTGTTGGCTATTTGATAATAGTTGAAATCTGCATTTAGACCAAAGTTCATACAATTTTGACTTTTGTAACACTTTTCTATTTCAAAAGGTTATATGTTCTTTGCTAACACATTAAATCTTTGGTTGCAAGAAGGATGACTTCGAGTCCCCCCCCCAAAGCACCTCTTTGCATTTATCCTATATTTTAGGCTCTCTAGACATCAATGCGAACCAAAAAGGTAAAACTGTCTAGGTTTCCAACTAAAACATTGAAGGTAAGACTCTATCGGGTGATGGTAACTAAAGTGTATGTCGGGCTAGGCTTGTAAATAAATTCAACCATCATTTCTTTTTTGGGTATTAATAACTTTGCCTTTACAATATAATGGTTTTTTTTTTTGTTCTCTATTTTTCTTGTAATGCTGTTGTAATGAAAAAACTCAATATATTTTCTCTTTAATAATGATTTGTACAGAATCTGTGTAACCATGGGATCTTTATTTAACCACGATTGATGTAGTTGTGAGGAACTCTCTCTTTTGATAAAGTGAGGACAAATCAAGGTCACGGTATCCCCTCTAGTGTGGAGGCAAAAAACCAACTTTAGTTTATTGCCTTTAGAATCTTTGGTATTGGGGCAAAAAGTGTGAACCATGATGTTTTGGCATTAGGAACAAGAAGTCTTCCCTGCTTTCTGAAGCCTTTAATATTTGGGCATCTTGGAAAGTGACGTATGTGGCTCTTTGTTTAATTATATTGATATTTACCCTAGAATGGGGAATGTGTCTATTATTAACTACATTGTGGGCAGCTTGAGTAGCACTTCTCTCGTATATTCATTAAAGAATCATACGTAACTCTATCAGGAGACAAATTATATAGATTGTTATTCAAACCTATGCTTGTTTTGTTCAATATGTTGTATTTTAAAGTTTGAAAAGTGGTGAATGAAAATCACTTTCTTTGAATCTAACTCTAACATTCTGCCTTTCAAATCAAAATGTTGCTAGGCTCATCCGCGGACATGGTGGGTGTTGTTCCCCTAAGAAAATACTACATGAGATATTAAATGTTTATATATGTCATCTTGTAACTGTCATATCAATCGTGATTTTATTTAGATTTTCATAATTTGAAAAAATGGTAGCCACACATTTAATCGCATGAGAACATGTTTTGCCAAACTAAACTATGAAATCGATCAAAAACCATAAAATACAAACATCATTGCTTAATCCGTTTATTACGTATTATCAAAAGAAAAATGCTATCCATAGTAGTTAGCGGATAAATAAACTCTGACCACTATGATTCTAATCTCTTAGAAGTAAGAGTTTAACTCTTATTTATCAAAGTTTATTATTATCCACCGCCTAGTGAATAGTAGTTAGCATGACTCTTATTAAATGTTTAAATGTTAGTAATACCAATCAAATTATATTTTTACCACTCATGTATATAGCTATATTTTAAATTTGACTTCTCCAGAATTCTTTATACTCTCCAAGGTTCTCTCATGTTTCAAAATCCTTTAAATGGTTTTTTAGTATTCTAGAATCTTTCAGAATGTTCTAGATTTTTTCACTCTCTTTCGGACCTTTTTTAAATTTTTGCGAAGGGTTCTAAAAGGTATGTGTTTACTTTCAACAATATATACATATAGAATTGGCTTTTGCAGTTCCCATAGTGGATTGCATTGCATTGCACAGTTAGAGCACGCAAAATGTACTTTGGTTTTACTTTTATAATTCAAAGCGTTCACTTTATTTTATCAATGTACTGTATAAATTCATTACGCAAAAAATTAAGCTGATTGGATATCGTTTAGTGTATTAACATATCATATTTTTTTTAAAAAAAATAAAATAAAAATAAATAGTACAACTAATCTTATGGAATTATTTATTTTGTTAGATTAGATATTCTCTTATTATTTATTTTGGGATAAATATTCTCTTAGTAGGAGGTTCTAAAAATTTACTTTAAAGTGCACACTATTTGGTATAATTGAAAATTTCACCAACTTTTTTTTTCTTCTTTTTTAAGAAAAAACTCTCTTCAGATCCTAAATAATTTAATTTTTTGTTAAACGAAATGACAAAAAAAGTAAGTTCTTTTTAAAAAAAGTAAAATGGTAAAAATTTATCTCAAATCGGATTAAAAAATGAAGGTATATTAGATATTTTAATAAAAAGTAAATTAGCAAAAATCTATCTCAAACAATCTCTTAAACAAATCACATTATTCTAAATAATCTCACTTTTTTATCTTTCTTTTTTCCCCACAAGAATAAAGAAGTGAATTATTTTTTAAGGCATTCCAAATGAGACTAAATATTTTTTTGGACAAATAATTATATCCTTGCCACTTTTTATATTTCTTACAAAATAATTTTAATAAAATATTACACTTAGACTACTTTGTCACATATAGTACCCCTTTGAGTACTTAATTCGCATTCAAATGAGACCAAAATAAATAAGGTACAAGAAGAGAGTATAGATG
Organism: Heliamphora exappendiculata; assembly: GCA_034768845.1. Classification (NCBI taxonomy): domain Eukaryota; kingdom Viridiplantae; phylum Streptophyta; class Magnoliopsida; order Ericales; family Sarraceniaceae; genus Heliamphora; species Heliamphora exappendiculata. Next base: position 2,168,560 of record JAOTRH010000020.1, on the reverse strand, counting down.
TAGGAATTTCAATAGTAACTTTAGTATTGTAATTGTGACTAAGAGCATCTAGAGGGCATTAAACACATTAATGTCTTTTTTTTAAAAATATTATACATACATATATATATATATATTCACACATATATATTGTATATGAACAAGACCTAGATGCCACCATCCTTGTCGAGGACCTCTTATGTACAGAGAGAGAGAGAGAGAGAGAGATTTGTTTTCACTTTTCAGTTTGTGTTAAATGCAGAACTCTTTGGCTCGCGTATAGTTTCAATGCTCCCAAGTCCAAAAGAAATCATCTTCTTTCATGCCCATTGACTCACGATTATCTGAATGAAGAGTGGCAGTAGAATGCCAAAAAGAGAATGGCACAAATGTAAGTGCGGAAACTACACCATTCTCTTGAAAATTTATTATTTGTGAAAAAAGATTGATAACTAAATCAATACATAAAATCAAGAAGTATAATGAAGACTCAATGGTGGAGGGCATGTATGTTATACAGTCGGGTATTTTCAAGCTTGGTATTTTTTATTGGGATCATACTTTGGCCGATTATTTTTTTAAGAAGAGGGTGTCTTTTCATTATGTTAAAGCTTGGATAGAAAGAATGTGGAAAGATACTATTGAAGATGCTATATCAATTGAGAATTGATACTTTCTTTTTAAGTTTAAGAATGAAGAGGTACTTGATGAGATTCTTGAAAATAGTCCATACAATTGTGGAAGGAGATATGTTGTTTTAAAAAAATAGAAACCAGGTATGTCTCTCTCCAAAAGTGAATTTTCAAGTGTGCTGTAATGGGTAAATTTATATAATGTACTGTTTAAATTGTGGACGGAAGAGGGAATTGGATGTTTGGTAAGTACTTTGGGTCAGCCTTTGTATGTAGATGAACCAACACACTCTAGGAGTAGACTAACTTTTGTTCGAGTTTGCATTGAGGTACAAGCTAACAAGAAGATTTCGAAATCCTTTCCTGTAAATTTAGGATATGGAGAACCTTATGTTATTCGGATTAAAATTTTTTGGATTCCTTTAAGATGTACTAAATGTAATAAATTTAAACACAATCTCAAGAATTGTTTGAATGCATAAGAGGGTATGAAGATTTTTAAACAACTTTGGAGGTAAAAAAAAAAAAATTGACATAAAAAATTCTAATAAGAAATGGGTAAATGTAAAGAAAGTGAAGGATAAGAATAATTAAACTTCTCATGGAAAAGAAAATATTAATCAAATTTCTAAATAGGGGTTTGGCGATCAAATTGTCTAGAAAGCTTGTTGAGGCTTTTACTTCTTATATTTTGAAATCATTAAATGCCTTTGACGTTTTTTTTTTTTGTGAGCTCAGAGAAGAACATAATTGCGAGGAGTTTAATAAGATAAGATTAAAAGGAATAGGTAAATTAAATTCATCATCTAGGGATGAGAAGAAGAGGAATCTTGATGAGAAGATTAAAAATCTTTTTATTACTCAAAAAAAAATCTTCAATAATTTTGAGTAGAGTTTAAGTTGTCGACACATGTTACTCTTCTGTCTTGTTAGCTCTTTTAAATCGGGTTAGCTTGGGTTAGCTTTTGTATTTTTTTTTATCTTTTCTAATAGCTCAAACTGTAAGAGTTTTTTTTGTTTATTAGCTAGGGTAATTTTTATATACTCACTGTAAAATTTTTATTTTTGAAATAATTTT
>JAOTRH010000020.1:2155209-2166771 GCA_034768845.1 Heliamphora exappendiculata | reverse complement strand
TCATTCTCTGTAAATTTCAATTTATTGTAAATTGTTGAAAGTCTAATAAAGATGTATTTTCTGGATCCCCGAACATGAATTTTATGTCGGTGTTGGAAATTCTCCCAACAGAATTTCCACTGGACCTTCTCAATTTGGTATGCCACTGTCCTTGGCATCCTATACATAGACAGGTAATACACAGGGAGGTTTTCTAAGAAAGCTCTGTTGCGTTGTATTCTACTAGCCTTGGATAAATATTTTCTTTTTCGAGGATTAAGTTTCTTCTTGATTCTCTCTATCACTGGATCCCACAACTTCACTAATCTTGGATTCTTGCCTATAGGAAGGCCTAAGTATTTGAAAGGTGGCCTTCCCACTTTGCATGATAGTTGAGAGGATAGAGTTGCTAGCACTTCTTCAGTTATCCCAATTCCACACATCATACTTTTCTGAAAATTGATCTTTAGACCACAGGTGAGTTCAAAGCACCTCAAAATCCTCATATCCCATTTAACTTTCAACATATCGGGTTTGCAAAATAGGATGGTGTCATTTGCAAATTGCAGGCAACTGATGACCATACCTTGGTTGCCTACCTCTGTCCCTTCCGGTAGTTTAAGCTCCTTAGCTTTTTCCACTATTATATTTAATCCTTCTGGAGCAATGTTAAATAGGAAAAGAGATAAGGGATCTCCTTGCCTAAGACTTCTATCCATCTTGAATTGTTTGGCTGGGGACCCATTAATGAGGATTGAGAGGGATGCTGTGGCTATACATTCTTTCATCTTCCCGCACCATTTCACCCCAAATATCATCTGTTGCATCATTCAATCAGGTAGTTCTAGTTAATAGTGTCATATGCCTTCTTGAAGTCAACCTATATGATGATACCACTTCTCTTTTTTCTTTTTCAATCATCTATGATCTCATTTGCAATAAGGATTCCATCTAGGATCTGCCTCCCAGCTATTAAAGCAGATTGTTTTTCATCCATCACTTGACTGATAACTTTCTTCAGCCTTTCAGCTAGGACTTTGGCTAAGATTTTGTAGGTAGAGCTTATTAAGCTAATGGATTCAAAATCTATCAATGATTGAGGGCTATTTTCCTTGGGGATGAAGATGATGAAGGCAATGTTCAAGCTTCCTAGCATCCTTCCATAGGTGTGAAAATCCTTCATAAATGCCATAAGATCATGCTTTATAATAGGCCAGAATTTTTTAATAAATTCAAAATTATACCCATCAAAGCTTGGGGTTTTGTTGCCCCCACAGCTGCATATGGCTATGTAGACCTCCGGTTCTTGAAAACATTCCTGTAGTTTATTGCTGCAATTTACAATGTCTTCACTCTTCCTCTGCCAAAGGTAGGCCTCCTCCAGGGGCTTTTTTGGTAGAATTTTGAGAAGTGTTGGATTGCTGCTCCCCTAATTTCTTAACCAATATCCTTCGTTCTTCATATAATTGTCTAATAAAGTTCTTTCTTCAAAGTTAACATAAGTAACTGGGTGTGCACATCATAAGTGGATATGGGTGCCCACAGAAAAATTTAAAATGACACCAATTAAATCAAAAAATTATCATAATGATAACTAAAATTAATTAAATTTTTTTTAAAAAAAAACAATCAAGTTGCACACTATGCAATTCTTCATTTGAGCCTTAATGACATGACTGTAATTGGAGAGAGTTGTTAGCCGAGTGTAGACATTGATTGGTCTAAAGCAAGGCAACAGTACGTATTTTAGGTCTTTCTAAAATAATTACCTGTTAATTTATTTTATTTTTATCTTTTATTTTAGCCAACGTTTCTCATTTACTGGCTCAAATTCTTTATTTTTGAAATTAATCTCATTGAAATTAATTAAAAATATATATTATATTATGTTTGCTTATTTTTATCTTTAATGATTTTTTATTGTTTGATTAATTTTTTAATTTTTATTTATTTTAATAAAAAAAATTTAAAAATTTAAAAATTTATAAAAAATAAAAATATTTCTAAAAACACAGTAATAAGTTAAATACGGAATTTCTCTCTCAAAATAGGTCAAAGTTAAATTCGTAATTAAAGATCATGGATTTATGACTATGTTTGGCTAGTTTAATTAAAAGTGAACTCATTTTAATTTTGAATTTCACTTAATTCATTAACTCACGAAATAAAATTCATAAATAAACTACATTATTACAAATATTCATAAGTAGCGCGTATTGTAGACGCTAAAGAAGCTTGCATTCAAAATAATTGCTTATGTTCCTGTAATTATATGACAGCGGGCATACCGTAAAGCTTTGGTTAGAATTTTATATTTATGAAGTTAATTTGGTTAGAAAAATCATTGAAATTTCAACGTAAACATGTATGCGTGGAAAATTTTTCTGACCTAAGAAATACAACAGTTACCCCACTTTCTACAATTGTTTAGGAAATTTTAGTCAATCTTCAGGCGTGTTTGAAGAAAAAACCCAACTCAAGGTCAGAAGACACTGAAGTTCCCTCTTCCTTTCCCTCTTGTTCCCACTTCCTTTCTCTCCACAAGAGCCTCCTCTGTAATTTCGTAACAGTAGATTCAACCCTAAAGAGGCGTGCATCCAAAGTTTGGTCTAGCCAGCATCTTCACAACAGTGCACCAATATGTCTTCTGAAGTTGAGGAAATGACGACATTTGTTATCGTTAAGCACCTCACCTACTCGATCAATGTTAGATTGACTTACAATTTAAATTTTATAGTATACCCATCAATCCAAAACCAAGCGAAGAAGAGGAGGGTTCAAAATTATGCTGGCTCAAAAGTTGTACGCAAAAATGTCAATACATTAGGTATGTATTAGAATCTTCACTGCTCAGAGGTATGACAATTTCAGGAAAGAAGACGTCGCTCTATTGGGCAAGTAGCAGTTGTATATTGTCACAAAGTAAGGCGTTATACTATTGGTCAACTAGTCGCTCTATTGGGCAAGTAGCAGTTGTATATTGTCACAAAGTAAGGCGTTATACTATTGGTCAACTAGCGGTTGTATTCTGTCAAGAAAGGAGTTGTACTATTGGGCAAGTAGCGGCTGTATACTCTCGGTTTTCTTGTAGCTTTGGGAATTTTTAATGCTACTTTCGGATTCAAAAAAAAGCTTTTTTAGCTAGTAAGTTTATATATTTATTCTTTAAGGTACATAAAATTTGAATCATATATATGTTCAATCGAATGTAGCGGATAGACTTAAAAAAAAAATAATATTTATATTACATAATTAATTAAACACTTGTGCATAACTTCACCAGCACTCAATACACTTCCTCACACACTTGGTGGTTCTCCTCTTCTTTCTCACCATCCATAGGTGAGTAGTTTTCTTACCACACATTGAAGGCCTTCTATCATCCTTTTATATAGCCATCCACATTTTTAATGGATGGCAAAAGTTAATTTCATCCAATGGTTCTCATCAAATTTTATGCATACTCTTGAAAAATATCTAAGCTATTTTTCAATTTCCTATTATATTCTAGAGTTTTTTACCATACTCTAATAAATAGTGAAGTCTTCTGCACTTTCTAGGATGCTCACTCTTTAAAAATTTTCTATATTCCAAAATCTTCTAGAGAATTCTTTAATTAGTCTTCCAAAAAATTCTAGAATCTTCTTTACTGACTTTTTCTAAAACATTGTAAATGATTGTAAAGTATGTGTAGGCTTTCAACCATGAAAGCAGTAATGAAGGTTCCACAATCAAAAGCAAAGAGAATAAAGTATGAATGACCATTATAGCGAAGGCATTGTTATCATAACAATCCGATTGCCATTTATAGGACCATCACAAAAGTTGGAGTTCCATATTCATTTCAAGCAGAGCAGAAAACATTAGATTCAATGTTTTTCCTAAACCAAAAGCGAAGTTCCCACCAGACCCATCCACTGACTATAACTACCTCAAATATCTGTAGCTCCCGCCACGCTGGTCTAGCGGTCTGCTTAAGTACCTGCGATGATACAATAATTGTGCAATTTGTGTCAGTTGAGTTAATAATATGCCAAAATATGGTCTTGAAGTGATTTATTAACAACAAAAGGGAAGAGGAAAAAAAAAAGGTCAAATGTCATATGCATCACATCTCTTAAACTGATGACATACAAATAATTCATTCACAAATTATAACCCTTTCTGCAATATGTATCAGCAAGATGTGAATCTATTTCCAGGGGACAAATTGTGTTGAAAGTTGTGCATGCTAGAGCCGTAATAAAACAAAAACCTCAGATCAAAGTTTTGAAAAAGAGGGATGAGTTCAAAACTTCATAAATGAACATGACTCAGGCCTGCAAGAGTATAAACTCGTGAGATCAGAACAGATTTAAGTTAGTCATCAAATTGCCAGATCTTTTTCAAGTCAGATTTTGTTAGATTCTCCATTTCCATTGTGCTTGTATCTCTAAAACTGTGACCTCCAGTCAATATTTTGTAATCGAAGGACCATTTTATACATCTCTACGTAACATGAATCTGCCAATAGAATGTGCAAATAATGCTTCAGGTGATGCACATTTAAAAAATAAAAAGTGCTGAGTTTAACAATTATTTTGGCCGTATAACTTCACGTTAGCAAAGCATAAGTGCAAAATAAAGAGTTCAATCACTGAGCAAATCATATATCACTGGTTTAGATCCCTGCATCATGAGGGCAGAGAAGTTGCTATAATTTGTCAGGTAAATTTGTCGGGTACTCACCACAAGATGATGGATTGCTTGGGAACATTAAACTAGCAAAATAAAATAACTTATGAGCTCAAAATCTGAGGTGCAAAAATGTCAGAACAGCTCATCAATAACAGAGTTGAAATTGAACTCCAAAAGCAGACAAAAAAAAACACCAAAATCAAATCTGGGTCAAACAAGAGCAGTTGACTTGGTAATCAAACTTAACTTCTTATTCATCCATGGCAATGCATGCTTTTCAAGAAAGTTTATATCTTCCCTGCCCCCAGCCAGCTCCCGGCTAAAGCAACCTAAAATGGGTACATCAATGGGCATGCATACATACAAACATACCAAAGCCCCCTAAAAAAGAGATCATAGTCAGATGGTCGCCTAAAGGACAGACGGAGCTGTTACAACATTTAGACATTTAGACCATGTAAGTTGGAGCCTACCTAAACCCTACATGAGCATATCAAATACATACATTAGGAACAAGCATTTGCTCAGTGCCACAGTTAGCACATCCAACAAAAATCACTGAAAAGCAAAGGCTCTTCCAATTTGGTCTGTACCTGGTTAAAGACGGGCTAAGAGAGTCACAGAAACATGTTTTAGAAAATCCATCATTGGCATCAATTGCTTAAATTCCATACCAAAAAAAAAAGTTTAAAAAAATTATGAAGCAAATTCCCAACCTCATGCATTATATAATTTTTAAAACCACATGGAGCTCATGCAAAAGATTTTAGAACTTGGAAAGAAAATAAAGAAAAGAAATTTTCACACTCCCTCTTCGTTTCAAAATACCTATCTTGAAAGCATGCATCCAAGAGTATTTTCCTTCAGAGCAGTCCTATAAAAAACCCCAACTCAGCTTTGTCAGCCTAAGACTTAAAAAAGACAGATTATATCGAGCTTAAGGGAAGAAATGTTCTTGGTGGATGCAGGACCAGGTGATCAACACTGCAGTTAACCATTCTTGCATTCATTAATGGTCCTTGGGAGAAGGAAAGAACACCTGGTAGAAAAAGGCATTTGCTTTCTAAAGCGTTTCCTTAAATTGAACTTGTCAAGAACCCAAGTGTTTTTTAGAGTTGTTTGGAGCTTTCCTAAAACATATCATTTATCTTTCATACTGGACAAGCACCTGGCAAACGACTAATGAAACTGTGACACACAATCCCACCTACTTTAAGCAGCACCAAGATTCAGGAAACACATGATAGATCACAAAAATGACAATCACGTCTCAACGACCCAGTATCAAGGTAAATATCAAGGATATAGGTAATTTTGGTTTTTTAAAAGCAAGAGAAATAATGCAAAGCTTGTTTATTTTCCTTTTTAAGCAAATAGAATAGAAATTCTACATGAAAAGTTTTAGAGAAACCTTACAAGGTCTATGGTGAAAAAATATCCTCTCTTTTTTTCCCCAATTATGCTAGAAAAATGTTTAAAAAGAACAAGACAGAAAAGAATGATAATGATGATGGCAGTAACATCTCTTGCGACAGTCTCCTTCTCTCTCCCTGATGGAACTTACCTTTCTTTCTTCTCTCTCTTCTTAATCTCCTTCTTCTTTTTGTAATAAATTGATGTCTGGTATAACATGTGGAGTTCTAGGTTCACTGTTTGGAAAGGGCTATAGTACCAAGGTGAACATCATTTTGCAGGCTATTTATATGCATCCCTACTCCATGCAAACTTTCCAATCCAATTTTCCCATGCGCCATAAATTCATTGTGATGGTTTATAAGCATCTTAAAGAATTACTTCATGCAAACAGATCTCAAATCAAAGCTCTTTCAAACTTCCAATCAAGAAAATATTGAGCAAAATCACAAGGATAGTTTTTTTTTTTTTTTTTGAGTTACATTGCAACATGTTTGAAATCATCACATCACTGCAATTCCTGATCAAGACATTGAGATAAGCTCAATCTATGTTATTGTTGAAAGTAACTGCTTTTAAATCTTTGAAACTTATACAATTGGACAAAACAAACAGGTCTACTACCAACAAAAGCCATAATTCATAAATTTGTATACAAATATATAATAATTGATTAATTACATCATATATAAAATTTGGCCAGTGCTTCTTTAATGCAATTCTCTCATTCATTGTAGTCTTTTTATTTAGGCATGCAACATCAACATCTTCAACCATATTTATGTGAATAAAAAAAGGAAAAAGGAACTTAAATAGAAACCTACAATGCGGCGTCCTTGCTCCGCCTTTTGATCACCGCCATTGCTGCGCATTACCCATCTTTTCCATTCCTCCCTATCAATCCCAATCCCAATTCCTTCTCATTAACCAAAATCCACAAACTAGCAAACACTTGACTAGTCCACCCTCAGTTTCATCAATCAAATCAACTCAATGAACCGATATTGAATTATAGAAATTAAGATGAATATTTTTATTTTTTTTCTTGATTTTTCATGTGGCCTAGAAACAGTAAAACTCACAAAAAGAGAACTACTAGCGATCCTGACAAGTACGGCAGAAGGTACCGTGAGACAGTTCGCAACAAGCCCGCGCATGGACGGCCAGATGCGATGTTAGGCGGATTCCCGCGACCACGCTGTGAAGCGGCAGAAGCGATTGCACGCAGCCTAATTCCCCCAAATTCCTATAAAACCAGATCATAAAGAACGATAATACGAAGAAGATCACAACTAATTCAAACAAAAAAAAAAGAACTTTAAGCTCCGTTTGGCTGCTGAGAAAATGTAGAGAATGAAAACAAATCAAACATCTGGAAGAAAATGAGGTTTCCTCTCTAGTACCTGGGATTGGCAAAGGAAAGGCGGCGAGGTTGGAGGCGAGGGGCGGCGAGGGGCGGTGGACGGAGGCGGGAGAGCGGCGGCGATGTGCGGATGGTTGAAGCCCTAGCAGTTGACATCACCGATCTGGAAAGCGAGCCACGCCAAGCCATTTTCGGAACTCGTGGGCGTTGATAGAGCAGAACAGAACTACAGAAGTGTGAACGAAGTGAGGAGGGTTTTGGGTAGGGTGTAAGGTAATAGTGCTGCTGTGTGAAATGTGAGAGAGGTAACCTGCTGTGTGACCCAAGTAACAACAGTTGTGTTAGGGTATTTTGAGTTTTCATTTAAATCTTATATTTGACTAGTAATTAATTTTGTGTAGAAAATTAATTTAATTAGATATTGTTATTCATTTGAAATGTAATTATTTTCAAATAATATAATTAATTTATGGAATTTAAAAATTATATACTTAAGTTAAATGTGCACTGATCATATGAATAATGATATTCGATTGACCTAATTTTTTAACACAAATTAATTACTCATCAAATATAAAATAATGAACGATTTTAATTAAATTATAAAATTTAAACGCGAAAGCTATTTCTCCCGAAGAATTTTACCGAAGGTTTTGACCGAATTTTACTTTAAATATTCTTATGCTTTGATTATGGCCAAAAAAAATTTATATATTGTGTTTTTTTAATATATTTTTATAATAAAATCGTTTATTTTGTAGTATTTATTAATTTTATTACTAACATAAAAAATTAAATTAATTGAATATTTTTAACTACATGATTTGATTGTTTTTGTTTATTATTATTTTTTGTAAAATTATATTATTATTTATTTATATTTTAATAAATATGATTTACTCACAAAGTCCTTACTGTCTAATTAATTTAATTTTTTATAAAAATAATTTACTTAATAAATATTACATAATAAATAATTTTGATCATAAAAATATAAAAAAATCGAAATAATAAATTAATTACATCCGAAATAAAAAATACTCAAAACATTCTCAATGTTCAAAACTATGAGAATATTCTCAGTGCCAATAAACTATGAGAGCATTCTTATTGTTCTCAATGTCAACAACTGTGAGAATATTTTCACTGGTGCGTGTGTGAGAACATTCTCACTGGTTTTCTATGCACTTTCCATTAATATGCTTATTTGTTCGCATCGAGTGTCAGCCTCGCCGTAACCGTAGAACTCTCATTCTTCTCCTGATTGGACCATGCCGTCTCATTCTTGAGCGCCACCGCCAGCATCTTCTCCCTCACTCACTTCGTCAAGTGTTCTCCAATCACGTCCTAAAAGAAATGCTAAAGCGTGTTGAAGACGAGTGCCGCCAATGAAACTCCGATCAGGAGAAAATAATATTTTTTGATCTCTCTGATCATATGGTCGTGATCAAGATTGCAGTAGACACTGAGAACATAGGCGAAGAAGGCGTTGAGCGAGCCGCATAAGACAGAGCCGATGAGAACGTAGGCTCATTCGCGAGAGTTCATTTTTGCCAAGTGCCCGAAGGAGCTAGCTTGGTCCTTAAAGGCAAGCTTTTCGAGGTAGTAGTTTGGGTGGGAGGTGTTGAGGGAGAAGCTGAAGTCGGAGAGCCGATGGAAATTATTCAATCAAATTTTTCAGTCAAATTATTCGGTAAAGGGTAGCACAGTTCAAATTTAAATTAAAACTCAAAATATCCTCACAGCAGTTCTATTGTGATTTGGGTCACATTTCAGAGTCCCTGAACCTGTGAAATATGACTGGTGTTCCGAAAGTTTTATAATTATTTAGTTTCTATTATCGCCTCAAATAATAATCTAAAGTTTTTTAAATAATAACTTCATTTGGATAATAATTTATTTATTTATTTTTATTTTTAATATATTATTTTTATCGTTCGGTCAAATTAAACTATTATATTTTTTTGAACTCTTCTAATTGAGATGAATCAAAAAAGAAATTTTTGTAAACCAAAATATGAAGAAAAAAATTAAAAGATAAAAATAAGCCATTAATTCATTTGAGGTTATTTATTTTTATCAGTAATAAATTTTTTTATCTTTTAATTAAAAATATTTATTTTTTTAGAGAATTTGAAAAATTGAAAATTTGTAACCAGAATATGAAAAAAATACAAAATGATAAAAATAAGCAAAAATTACACATATTAGTCCAAACAGTACAAATATTTACAAGAAAATACTTGCTGTGCCAAAATAAAATAAAAAGTTATTGGGTGCTCCAAGAACGTAAACATATGGTACCCAAAAACCCTTGAGACCCACACAATTGTAAAAATTCCCAAAGCCCTTGAGAACTAAACAAATACAAAAAATTCTTGTATTTAAGAGAGAACCCTACGCGATCTTGTCTCTCTCTATTTTAATTTTCTAAAGTGTGTCGATTTATCTATCATGATTTGTAATCTCATACTATTTAAGTATGGCAGATGAAAAATGGCCTTTTTGCTCTCTCGCTTTACTTTATTGGTAGAGTAGTTTTTGCCTGATCGAATTGAAAGTAATTTTTTTCGCTGCCTACGTTTTCAAACTTAGTTAATCAAAATTCGCTAACACATAGAAGGTTTTTGAATTATGTGGAAAATTGACTAATTTCCATGTATAGCTTCTAAAATCGTGCTCTTTCTTCCCTCTTAATTTTATCCATATTTTGAATCCAAACCTACCTAAAATCAGAAAGGTTAGAGGGATTTTCTTTCTACTTGGAGATAACCTATAAGTTTCATTGCAAAATAATATTAGTACTAAATAACATACCAGAGTAGTTGTTCCAATCACTTATAATACAAGAATCTAAGTTATTAGAAAAAAAAAAAAAAAACTCTCAAAAACTTGAGATACCACACGATCTTTAGGCATCGAATAAGCCCGATTCCAATAAAAGAGTTTGATTTGCCGAATCATCATTAAATGGTAAACTAACAAGTTTCACCATCGCGTATTAAAAGACTTTTGTTATATGCACACCCACCAACCATACATTTAGACTAACTCTTCTCACATAGGGTGAGTTTTACACAATTGTTACACAATTGTGGGATCCACTTCATGTGAATAGAGTTTTTTCAAATATGTATCCAAATTTGTGTACCTAATATTTTTCCTATTAAAAAAGTGCAAATCATTTGATTTTGGGCCAAAGTATAATTTAAATAGCAATACTCTATTTGTAATATTATTTATATGTGATGTTCGCAAAATTAAATGTGATGCATGTGTTTAAATTTCACTATTATTTATGTTGAAAGCAATTGATTATTTCAATTATGTGAAAGAAGCAAGAATTATTTAATTATCAAAATAATTATTATTTCTTTGTTTGATCCCACTTGAAAGTAAAGCTATTTAATTTCATTGAGATCCAGATATAACCTTTTATTACATAACAATAGTGCTGGAGCCAAGGCCCTCGTCTTCTTTAAGGTGCAAATAGATAACACACACACCTTGACAAAAACACACACACAAAGCCATGATCTTCTCCTCTTCTGTATTCTCTGTTGTTTCTTCTAGTGAAACATTCCAATTACAAACAGGAATGAAGAACAAGAGTAATAGAAACAACAGAAATAATAGTGCATCCTCCTGATGAGTGGCGAATATGCCGCTATTCCTCATATCATAAACCACTGTAAAACAAATATGATTCGACATCATTGAACTTTGAACTAATTTATATAACTATGAAATAGTGAAAAATTAAAATTGTAATAGAATAACGACGCATACCAAAGGAAAAAAGAAACAACTAATATCAACATTTTTTCGAATTGAGTGGGATACCAAAAAAAGACCCTAAAAAACAAAACTCTTCGTAAGATCAATCTGATCTCCCAGAGTTCAGAATGAAGTCACTTCCCTTAGAGAGAGTATGTCTTCACGCAGTTTAATTGCCTATTAAATGTGTAAACTGTCCCCGATAACAAATTCACTGCAACTGTAATTCCTCTAAAATGTAATCTTGTATAATTCTGATTCTTCGACCAAAGACCAACTGTTGGAATCTGTGAATTTCATTGGCCATTGAAATTCAGATTTCAATAGCAGATTCAATTACAATTGGATTGGCC
>JAOTRH010000020.1:2130623-2155109 GCA_034768845.1 Heliamphora exappendiculata | reverse complement strand
ATTTAGTAAAAATTATATTTTATAATTAAAATAAAAATTATAAATTATAAATTATAGCATAAATTATAAATATTTAATAAAATTTATAATTTATAATTAAAATTAATAATAAAAAATTAAAAATTACTAACTATAGCTTTGTCAAACCTTAATTATAAATTTGTTATTAAAATTATAAATACATATATAAAATTTATTTTAAACTTTTAATGTAATCTCTTTAAAATTATGAATTATCTCCACATATTATTGTTCTACCCGTTTTTTTGTTGCTATTCTCTTTATTATGTTCAAATCAAATAGAGGATGCGAGCAGAAATAAAAATGGGGATGGAATAACACATTCCACTCTTGTTCTATCTCAATGCTTATTTTATTTTTATTGTTTTTATTTTTAATAAATATTTTTATTCTTTTACATTTTTAATTATTATTTTGTCAAAAAAATAAAAACTTTTGGTCAAAATTAAAAAAAATTAAAAAACAAAATAAACCCAAATAAATCAATAAGTCAAACATCATATTCTTATTTTCGTCAACTTTTTAAATTTTTTGGTGAATATTTTTTACTTCTTATATTTTTCTTATAGAGATTATTCAAAAAGTTAAAACTTTTATCCAAACGATGAAAAAATTTATAAAAATAGAAAAATATATAAAAATTCAAAAAGTTAGTCCCAACAGATATGATAATACAATTTGATACATTGTTTTAATAATAAATTTATATTAATTTAACGCACCACGTAAGGGACTGACGACATATGCTCTTTGTCACGAGCATTTTTTTAAGGACTGGACTGAATCCTTCTTCTAAACGGACCTGGGAGCGTGCTGTGTCTCTTGGGGTATGTTTTTTGAGCATATTTTTATGATTCAATCCGTTTATTATGTAGAATACATCAATTTTGTTTGATATATAAAACTTCAGATTTATCGGATATCTTTAGCTAAGTGATTGATTAACATTTGTTTAAATATATTTTTTTTAAATTATAATTTTTATTTATTTATTTATAAAATAATATTAGGAAATCTTAATCAATCATTTGGTTACAGATATCCTATGAACATGAATTTTTACATGCTAAAGAAACTCGATATTTTTTACATAATAAACGAATTGAATAATAAAAATATGATCGAAAATTATGCCTAAGGGGCGTAGCACGAACGTGCTACCCATTGGGGGCGCAGCACGCTCCCCACCTCGTCTTCTAAACAGTGTTTACGACTCTGCAATTTTGCTTTTTTGGAAAATCGAAAGCCAACGTCATCTTTCGTAGCAAGATTCCTTCCGCCGTATCCATGAAAGACAACAACTAATTCCAACCAAAAAAAAAAAATTTAGAACCTTAAGCTCCGTTTGGCTGCTGAGAAAATGTAGACAACGAAAACAAATCAAGCTTCTGGATATAATAAAAAAGCAGTTTAATTAAATAACCGTGGATTTTTTTCCCCCATCAACTGTTAACGTATATTGTCGGGTGCATATTTTGTATTCTATAAATTTATATAATTAGTATTTTATTTATATATATTTGAACTGAATTAGAGTCATGAATTTATAAAAAAAATATAATGTGTAAGACTTTATAATTATGTGTGGCTAGGGTCTTAGAATTTTTTTATAAATATGATATTATAATTCTAATTATCTATGTGAATTGTTGAATTAAAAGAATTAGAGATGTAGGAAGAGATAAAAAAATAACAAAAATACAAGAATAACCCTTGAGCAAAAAAATAAGTTTGTAACATGACTCAAATTGTGTGTCGAATTTTAAAGTATTTTTAATCTCAAGATTGTACACTCTACTGTTATAGTTGATTATTTGTCTCATCTGTTAACGTATGCAGATTGTGCCGAACTACGTATATCGTTATATAATATATTTTTTTTTGTGCATGTTTTGTTTTCATTAGCATTAAGAGATTAATGTTCAAATCATAACATATATTCGCATAAGAAAAATGTGGTTTCTTCTCAAATACCAGCTATTGGGAAAGAGAGGCGGCACGCTAGAGGCAAGTGGTGGGGGATGGAGAAATAATGGCTAAATTAAAAGGATTTCGCGAATAAAAGGATTTGATTTGTCTAATTCTCATGGAAGGCAAAATTAACAAGTTTCTCCTTTATGTATTAAAAAGCTGCAAATCATTTGATGTTGGGCCAAAGTTCAATTTGGATAGCAATACTCATCACTTCAAGGTGCAAATAGGTAACCTATACAACTTAACAAAAACACACACAAACCCATGAACTTCTGCTCCTCTTTTTCTCTGATGTTTCTTCTATTCAAAATGAAACATGACAATCACAGGCAGGAAGGAACAGCAAGAGTACTGAAAACAACAGAAATAATAGTGCATCCTCCTAATGAGATGCCAATATGCCTCTATTCCTAATATCATAAACCCACTCAGCAAGACAAATATGATTCAGTATCAGTGGATTTTGAATTAATTTCATTTATGAAAGACTGAAAAATAATAATTTGAATACAAAAACGTTGCATATTCTCTTGAAGGGAAAAAAAATTAAAAAGAAAAAAGTAAAGAGAGAACAACTAATATCAAGCTTCTCGTGAATTGAGTGGGATACCCAAGAAAGACCACAGAAGAAAAAAAACCTCTTCATAAGATCAATTTGATCTCTTAGAGCTCAGAAATAAGCCGATCCGATTAGAGCGAGTATGTCTTCACGCACTTTAACTGCCTATTAAATGTGTAAACTGTCCCCGATAATAATTTCACTGCAACTGTAATTCCTCTAAAATGTAATCTCATATAGTTCTGACTCTTCGACCAAAGACCAACTTCATGAAGATCTCTTTCATTCCAGCAGATGTTGACGGTCACACCACTCCTTGCCTTCAGTCCTTTAACACAACCATTTGCCCATTTATCTCGAGGAAGAGCCGGGAGTAAATATAGGTCCTTCAGAGTGCTCTGAACAAGCATTTCTGCTACTGCTGCAGAAAAACTGGCACGAACAATAGCAATCAATCACTCACATTATTAGTTGTTTAACAAGGTCTCTAAAATCAACCATTAATGGGATTTAAAAAAGCGACATTTTTTACAACAGAACAAATAACATCTTTTAAACTATACTGTTTGACATCTCAAAAAAATCCATTAATTTTTATATTTTTTCTAATAAAAAAGCCCATTCACATCCTAAACAACCTAACTTTTTTTTGAATGAAATAACTACAATTCCCTCAATACAAAAAATCAACTCTACTCTTAAAAAAAAAAAATTCGCGTTGTTATTTCAAAAACTACAACTTAGAAATAAAAAATATGGGTATAGTAGACATTTCAAAAAAACGCAAACCTACCCTAAAAAAATTATCCAAACAATCTAACTTTTGTTTCTTCATCTTTTTTGTTAAAAAGTTAAAACCGATTAAAAGCCTAACATTTTAGACATCCCAAAAAGGGTTGCTTTAACTACACAATACTTATATTCACTTTACTCGTGTAGGGTGTAGGGTGTTTAGACAAAAGACAATTACCCACAACTTACCTCATGACACTACCCAACCTCAAAATGAAGTTCCTTCAACTCTGCCTTGTGGTTTTTATTTTAAAACAGGATCTAGTATCCCATAGATAGGAGGTGTATGAGGAAAACCTCAAGCAAAATGGGATAGAATCTCAAGTCAGTGGTTGAATATCACAATGCAGATTTCCCAGCAAGATGCATCAAAGCTTCAGAAATGATTTTTTCTAGGGTAAAAAACACCGGTGGTCTCTTTAATTTGACCGAAGTTTCTTTGGTCCTTTTAGATTCATTTTCAACAATATGAACCTCATACTTCCAGGAGAATTTCATGTGGTTCTTCCATTAGTGTCCGGTGGAAATCGATATTGTGCAGTGGACGTGCAGGCTTTTGGACAGTATTTTCTTACACAACTCCATCCTAAATGCACGAGGGTGCTCTTGCCTGTAACTCTGAAAAGTTGTATACATTAACATACGTAGGTGTATATACAATATAGCAGAGCTGCAGAATGGAGAACACAGGAAGTTAAGGGCAAAGAGGTAAGGAAGAAGGGAAAAAGAAGGGAAAAGGGAGGGACAACGAGGGATCTTGTCTTCTTGGGTTTTGGTGTTGCAATGGCCACTCGTTGTTGGAGAACCTCAACACTGGTGTAATTACCCCACATCTCTAGTAAAAGATTCTTCCAAACGTTTAATCCAAATGCTACATATTACAAAAGGTTTTGCTTGACATTTTTACTTTTTATTAGCAACAAATATAATGTTTTATTAAAAGGAGGAAATACAAAAAAGAAAAGAAAGACAAGGAGTTCTCTAAAAGAACATAGAAAAGAACAAAACTTATCGAATTACAAGAAGTATTTCTTGTGTAAGGAATATCATTTCCTATCCTTTCTGGATCCAATTTTCAAGTATAATTTTACCGGGTTTCTTAGCTACAGCTGACAGATTAAATGGATAAGTTTGTTGCTAATCCCTACTTGTGAAAATGGTAAATCACACTGGTACAGTTGATGCCAGTGCAATCTCAATTGCCACTGTTTTCAACATGACCAATGTAAGAACACTATAATCGATTTTGTTTGATTGACAAGCATTTCTTTGTTATTAACATGTCAAGCTTTTGATTTACATATGCATCCCAGCATAAGGTTTTCCATTTAGCTTCCTTAACAAACACTAGCAAAAGGACCACATTGAAAACCACTTGAAACTGTGAAGTTTAAATTGTTGAAATAGAAATTGTGGGAACCACAGTGAGACTTCGCTCAAGTTATAGGGATAACTGGTGCAATTTACCCTTTCATCTATGTAAGACCTCGTAGTGAGAAACAGAGTTCATTTAAGCATCTCCAAACCCTGGGTGATTCTAGATGCACACCTTTTTTTGGACACCCACTCTATGCATTATGACACTTGCACACAATGCATTAATACTTGTACATGTCGGTGTCCAAAAAGAGTAAGTGCGTGCATTTAGAATCACCCCCAAACCCCCTTTCCTTTTCCACAGTAGAAAGAACTATGAATTCCTTCACAACCCATTCTGAAAGCATCTGAAAGAAACCACATTGTCTTGATGTCTTTACATCATCCGTATTTATAACACTAATTTGCTTAGATATATCCCTTCAGTTTTTCTGAGAGAATGAAATTAGGAATTCTATGTTATTTTAAGTGAACGTGACACAAGAAGTATGTTCAAACACAACATCAAGCTTCAAATAAAAATGTTGTCCGCGGGAGACGCAAGCACTCTACGGCATACTTTTTCAAACTCAGAAAATGGAATGTATATATCTATATGGTCGATGCAGATTAAGACCAACAGAAAGTTTGCATACCCGAAATTGGCATCAATTTGGAAAGGGGGGTGTGCAGTGAACAGGTTGCTATATAGTCCTCCTTCAAAATTACTTTCATGATCAGGATCCACCAAGTCAAACAAATGCTTGACCATCCTATATGCATGCTCACTGTTCCGAAGACGTGCCCACAAAGCAGTTTTCCATGTAGTTGACCATCCTGGACCCTCATCCCCTGTTTGCATAAATGAAAATTAAAAATGATGCTACTTTACAGTTGCTGAATATGTATCTTTGACATAATGAAGCACATATTTATAAGTAATGAATTAACAAAGCGAAGTCATAAAACAACAAAATGGTGAAGAGTTCTTAGAACAACATAGATAGGAGCCAGTTACAGCCTGGGGCAACCATCACTATGAAAATAGTTATCAATCCTCTTTGAGGGAGCTATGAATGAATGTAAGCATATAAACCTTAAGGAAAAAAAAATTATTTTCTGTAACAATTGATACGAGTACCATCCAGTAAGCATTCACCTTTTCACATAAAGAAGTGACATCGTTTAACTCTGATCATAATTCCTGATCAACCCATTTCTTCTTTCATGAAAGACCTTAGGTGATTTAGAAAGTTGAACAATTCTGAAGCGTGAATAATATAGGTAACATGGGATTCTACTAGTTCAGTTTGGCAAAAGAAATATGCCCCACACCCCCCCCCCCCCCCCAACACAAAAAAAAAGGACCCACAAAATTAGATTTGAGGGGAAAAAATGCTAAAAATAAAGAAGAAATTAAATGGAAACTTCAAGAAAGAAATGAGTTTCCTAAATTTTCTCTGACACAAACCTCTTTTGTAAAGGGTATAGTCTGCAGCTCTACAGAAATCAGGAGTTTTCTCAATGGTGATTGAGTGCCCCGGAAACAGGCCAAATAGGTGTGATAGATGCCGATGATGCACCTCAGGGTCCTCAAAATCTTGTGCCTGTCATGAAAAAAGACAGTTTCTATTTCTAAGCCGAGAATGAAACCAATAGATTTTGTTTTACAGCATAAAACTCCCGCGAATAACATGAAGTAAAAAAACATGGAAATTCACATTCAAGCCCTTTACATACCCATTCCATAATGGAACCATCCCTAGCAATTTTTGTCGGATAAAGCCAAGGTTGAGCTTTACGGACTCTTTCAACCAAATCATCGCCACTTCTACCCAACGCCTATCCAGAAGTAATTTTTTATATATAAAGCATTTAATCCGAGAGAGATAAAAGAGCTGATAAAAACAGAAACTTAGGATTTTTGCCAATTTAGGATAGGAGCTTTACCTCAGCAGCAGAAACAACTGCTGAGAAAACTTCTCTGATGATTGCCATGTCCATGGTTGATGAGTAACTCACACTAGCTGGCTTACCATCAGGAGCAATAAAAGTATGTTCTGGAGATGTTGATGGGTTGGTTTCAAGGCATCCTCCACGACCTTCAATCAACCAGTCCAATAGAAATGAAGCACATCCTTCCAGCAAGGGATATGCCTTATTCCTCAGAAAACCCTAATTATGTTGAAAAGATAAGTAATAACTTTCTCTACCAGAAAGTGAAGCATCTTGAGCAAAACTAAAAAACTGCAAGATCAATGCATGAGCATACAAGATATGATGAACTATTTGATTGTCATATGCCACGTATGTTTTCAAATAATATATTTAGAATGGAGACTTAATACTTATTGTCATAATATCGATGAAAGATACTGTGACTCTAACTAAATGTTTCTAACCCTGAAATTATAGATTACCATATGCTCCTGAAAAACAAATCTCAAAGTGAACTGCCTTTAACAACTTGTAACCCGGAAGAAGGAAAAAGAATAAAATTCCAAAAATATCCAAAGATCTCCCACAAAAATTTGCTTCTGATTTGGTATGACCCAATAATTTGTCAACTAGATTTTCACCAAACCATGTTACTGCTGAAAAAATCCTTTTGGAGATTGTAACTCCAACCAGTTAATGATTCATCATCATGGCACTTCATCTTGAGTTATAGTAGAACCATCGTTGGTTACAAAAGTTCATATATGATTTAAGACCCACAACTAGGGTCTCATTAGGAACAGTGTTGACAAAGTATGGATGGATGAATGATTTGGGAGAATAAAAGCGCTCGACCTGGCTCAAGAGTTACCGGAGGTGGAAGGGGGTGAGAGTTAGCAATCTTAGGGCAAGACAGAGATGGCAGTAATGACCAGAAGGAGATGACATTAATTGAACTTGTCAATTGTTCTGTTGTTGATAATAAATGAAAGTTGGCATTTATATAAGCCGAACTAGGAAAGGGAGACAGCTTGCATGTACCACGTGGCTTGTCTCCCTTCGTTTGACTTCTCCGAGATTTGACCTCCCTGTCACTTGACGGCCTGGCACTCGTATTAGGGGTAGTTGCGATACGTCAACATCCCTAAGTGTCAAAGTGGCAGAGTAATAGAACAGTCAAGCCAGAATGGTCAGGCCTCTCTTTGCGCCGAGGTGGTCAAGGTAGAGCCAACTTCATGATTCGACTAAGCAACCTTGACGACTTTAACTCTAGCTTCCAATCCACTTATTCTCCTGGTGGTCCTAAGGTGGTGATCCGGGTCCTGTTCCCAACCTTCGATTAACGTATATTAGAGCTTATAACTTTGGCGCCTTAGAGGTCGTACCTTGGCGCATTGGAGGTTGTACATTTGGCACATGGGAGGTTGTATCTTTGGCACTTAGTGAAGTGAAGTAGGTGGTACGACACCGTTCTGATATGGGTTACCCACATTAGCCCCCTTGTGCGAAAGCCATTTGTGGAGTGAATGAGTTGCGTGCATGCTATTATCTAGTACCAATCAATTAATCTAAATGGAATCAATCAATGTAAACTGATGGGTTGAGTGAAAACCATCACTAGATTTAAGTTGCTTATGGATCTTTAGATGATTCACTTTGTACTTAGCTATTTTTCCATTGCAATTTTCCAAGCATGGAGCCATATAAATAGCATTCACTTGTGGTGTTCAGCCATTAAAAATTCAAAATGAATCTTGATGCCCAAATCTTAAGTTCATCTCTTTGATTATT
Source organism: Heliamphora exappendiculata (assembly GCA_034768845.1). Lineage (NCBI taxonomy): Eukaryota > Viridiplantae > Streptophyta > Magnoliopsida > Ericales > Sarraceniaceae > Heliamphora > Heliamphora exappendiculata. The sequence continues at coordinate 2,146,678 of JAOTRH010000020.1, read as the reverse complement.
CCCATTCGGTGGAACGAGTTAATTTGGTGGGCCCAGTCCCGCAAAAGAAAACTCCCATTCGGTAGCACCATTCAGCGCTTTCACGTGTTCCGTGATCTCCATTCGGTAGCACCATTCAGCGGACCACTTATAGCAAAGAGTTAAAACCTCAGTTTGGCTCACCTTCCATTCATTCGGCTGAAGGGTTCGGTTAAAGCTTATTCCATTCGGTCACTTAACCATTCGGTAGTCATTGATTCAAACTCCATTCGGTCATCATTTCATTTAGTAGCGATTCCATTTGGTCGAGCCTCCGTTCAAACATTCGGCGCGATTTTAAATTAGACTTCCATTCGAGTAGCTTCTGAGGACTTCCATTTGGTGCGAATCAATACGGTGGGCTCGGTCTCGCAAAAGGAGTTTCCATTCGGAAACACCATTCCGCGATTTCGTTCGGCGGAGTAATTCCATTAGCCAATTATAATCCCATTCCGTGGGTCCCAGGGATCTATTTGGTCAAGGCACCATTCGACGCAAGGGAATTCCATTCCGCTAAACCATTCGGTGCAAGGCTCCACTCATCAGTGCATTCAAATCATTCCCCGTTCGGCGTAGCGTTGATCCTCCCATTCGGTGTTTCATCATTCAGCAACAAAACGACTTGTTCCATTTGGAGAGTTTTGATCGGCAGTGAATCGCTTGGTGTTTGCCATTAAATACTTTTCTCTATTCCATCAGTCGGAATTTCGCTAAGGTTGATTCAGAACTTTGTAAACTAGGGTTTAAAATATCAAGAGATTTGTTTTGGTTTTTGAATTGGAATTGGGACATTCGGCTAGAGTTTATTTTGGACAAGAAAAATCAACTACTTCGTTCCGCTAACACCGTTCGACGCAAGGGGTTTTCGCTGCAAGGAAGATCTCCGTTTGGTGTAAGGCAAAAAACCATTCGGCGCAACCTTCATTCAACCACACCTCTATTCGGTGGATGCTCGAGGGGTCATTCCTTGAACCGTGACCTCCATTCGATGGAGCTTCTGTTCAGCCTCTTCCATTCAACTATCAGTCCGCGCAAGGCTCCATTCCGTGCCTCTGCCTAGTTTGGCGATCTCTCCAGTTGGCTAGGTCTTAAAAGAGAATCAAATATCTTAGAACCATTCGGCGCTAGGATTTTCATTTGGAGAATCAAATATTCTTGAGTTTGAATCCTTGCTGTCGACAATATCAGTGGTAATTTGTAAATTCAGGAGGTTGATTTTATTCTTGAACTGCAATCCCATTGGCGACAGCCATTCACTCGGCCTCCTGAAGATATTTTGGGTTTCTGATTACCAACACAATATTTCAATTACAAGCGGCATCTATTCGGTTCACCCCCTTAATTGGAAGGGTTCCGCGCAACAGCATCCATTTGGCATCCATTCGGTTTACCTTTCATTTGGGGAAGACTTCCAATCGGTCAAGCACCATTGCTTTCATTCGAGACTTCCGTTCTATTCAGTGAGTTCGATTCTTTTAAATTTTACAAGTAACTTACAAGTTCAAATTGGTACCTTGATTGAGCGAAATGTAGTTTGGCCTCCTTTTGTATTGAATCTATAGCATCCATTTTCATTTGGTCCTAAAGTTGTTTGGGTTGTATTTGTCTTGCTCCTAGCTTCTTGTTATTGTGTTGCAGGAGTTAACTTCATCATTTAAACATGGTTCGCATTGGACTAAAGAGTACACCATCCTCTATTGGTGCATCCAAGGGTTCTTGGGGTCCTTCTGTTTCTCATAAACAAAAATGAAGTTTAAAGGCTATTAGAGGTGAGGAAGCACCTCAAGTTCCTGATGGTGATCACTAGTACAGGCTCCCCTTTCTATCGGGCGATGATGAGTTTTAAGCTAGGGTCAAGAACTTTTATGGTAATGCTTCAGTGGCATCCCCTCTACTGGTGAGCACAGAGGCTCCATTGGATGGAAGATGTCTTGTTCCTCCTCCTTCTGTAATGCGGTTTTGTTTGGAGAGAGAAAACTTTCCGTACTCTTTTCCTTGCTTTGAGTACTGTGTAAAACCCTTTGATGCCATCAAAGCATGAGCGCTTGAAATAGTGGCTAATGCTAAATATGAATGGCGCATGTTAGACAAGGGACTTCTTGGCGCAGTGATCGATTCTTTGGCCACGACAAGCACGCGTAATCAGGCTTGGTTAGATATTATTTTATCAGGGTGGAGTAGTTCCACTCATACCTTCGTCACCGAGTTTGGAGAGAATACTCCTACCCTAGAGGATGTATGTGCCTTGATGAGCTTGCCAGTTTTTGGAGTTGCTCCCTATTCACCAAAGATGGAGTCATCTGCTGAGCAGCATGCCACCATTTCAGCATTGCATGCTGGGTTGTCTATCTCTCAGAAGAGAGATTCTCGTTTCAAGGGAGGTGAGGAACTCAACGAGCAGCCCATTGTATTTTCAAAGAATACATTTGGGGGATGGATCAGGGATTTAAGCTTATGGTATAGGACTAAACCAGAGTATGAGGGGCAGAATTTTGTATGAGTTCGGGGGGTTGGTCATAACAGTCAGCACCATTTGGCGAGTTTTCTTGGCTTGTGGCTGAGTCGGTTCGTACTGGTTGGGCGGCCTTTTGATGGCATTAACCCGAAAGTATTTCCGTTGGTTGCGGTTCTTATGAGTGGGTGTGATGTGCCTTTGGCTCCTCTATTTCTTAGCACCCTCTACTGGTGGCATGATTCGGTCAAGGCTTGCATGGAGCATTCCCTTGGGCAGTATGACGTACCCACCTTTTTATGCACTCCATTTCTATAGATGTTCCTTTATGAGAAATATCCATGAATGGCACCGAAGCCGAGGGTGTTTGACACATTTGAACCTTTGAAGGCCCGTTCGGCTAGGTGGTTGAAGAAGTGCGGCGGCAGTAGCTTGGCGGCGGTAATAGACCGAGAGTCAAATTTTGTCTTTCGGCTTTATCTTCGGCCGGTAGATGGGGTGATGCCGGATATATGCAGTTATGACATATATTGTGCCGAGGACACAGCGGTTACAAGAGAGAATGCAGGGACGATTTGTGTTTGGGGGGATAAGCGCCTCATGGCAATTACTTTGATGTTGCAGGGTTGGCTTTTTGCTCTCCCTAGTAATGGTGCTCTAACTGTGATTGGCTTATAACTCCAACAAAGTGGCTAGGCAGTTTAGGTTGGATTAGGGGGTACCGAACCGTCGTTCGGCTCAATAGCATATTCAGTTTGCTTACAAGCTGTATGTGACTGCTGGTAGCATGGCAGCTGCTATAGATAAAGTGCCCCTAGTCGTTCTGAGCCATGTTCGGATTGGCAATTGTACCTAACACTGGACGGTCTTTTGGGCGAGGAACCTTGCGTACTTTTGCAAGTATATGTAGGGTTCGACGTCTAGTATTCAGTTGGAGCATGTCTACGACACGGATAGGGATCTTTGCCTTTAGAAGGAGAAGGAACGGCTGCCTTAGGTGAGGGGTCCTCAATCGACCTTCTGCAAGAGGATGATTATCCATTACTGTTCGGCTGGTACTCGGGCGAGGGATCTCCCGGTGTCTCATGATCCTATAGAGCGTCTTGTGGAGATTATGGAGTCACCGCTAGAGGATACTATTTCTCGCCCTTCGAGAAAGCAAGCAAATGTGCATCGGTGCCACAAGGCACCGAAAAAGGCTAGAGTACATTTATTTCTTTATTCATCCTGCTGTGAGTTTGCCATTAGATTTATTCTTGACAATCTTCTATTACTTTATGCAGGGCGTCTCTTCTTCGCATGCTGTTGCAGATGTTTATGTTTCTCATGAATCAGGGCAAGCGACGGTTGAGGAGGATGCCCGTTTTGAAGAGATCATGGGCGTATCCATTATTACAGATCTTCTGTCTGCTATTAATGATTCTCTTCTGGTGCCTTGTAGATGGAAAGGTCTCATGATGTGGAGGCCTTTGTCAGGTGTCAAGGAGGTAAAGATGATGATTTTAACGATTATACCTTCGATGAGAGTAGCAGTAAGGGATATAGCCGACCCATCAATGGAATAGATGATGATGATGTGGGTCGGGTAGATCCTCCAGTGTCTCATCGTTTAGATGCAGTTGCCGCTTCCATTCAGCATGAGCCACGGCTAGTTGGGGATGATATGATGGGGGAGGCACTTGCGTCGTGTCATGATGTGTTATCGTGTGTGCAAACTCCCGTTGTCCTTGCTGGTTCTGTTCTGTCACGCTCTGGTAATGCATTTTCATCTTTGGTTAGCACAGTTGTTGCGAACAGCACAATTATTGGGGCTCCATCTTCGGCTAACACAATTGTTTTGGACTACATAGTTATAGCGAATGTGGCAGGTCCTCCAAGAGATTTTGTTGAGTTTAGGAATGGTTTGGCCATTGCTCGAGCTGCGGACCGGGTCACTCGTATTACTCATGCTGGTGGTTCAAAAATTGTATTGGATTCTCGACAGCTTTTTCATTCCTTGACAGATGATGCTGCTCTTAATAAGTTTGAGCATATTTTTTATCAATGGCCAGAAACTTATGTTTGCATCCCCAGCTTAACTCCTCTATTTGCGACATGCTTTTTGGAGAGTTTCAGCAAGTTATTAAGTGTTATGGAGCAGAGGACTCTCACCTCCTTCCACCTCCGGTAACTCTTTAATTCTAAACGAATCTACTCCTTTACTAGATGATTCAAGGAAGAGTCAAATGGCTTCATTACCAATTCTTCATTCAAGAAGAATTAATACGTCTCCATTCTTCACCATTGGAGGAACTCACTCCATGGTTCAATTAAGAGTCAAGGGCTTCATGCCATTCTCCACCCACTCACTCCATGGTTCAATTAAGAGTCCATGGTTTCACTGCCATTCTCCACCTACAGTGAAACTTGGAAAAATTCAAGGTACATTCCTAAATGTACAAATCCATTCTCCAAGTCCATTTGAGATAAGTATCTTCAATGGCAAGCATGAGTATACATGAGAAAACATGAGAAAAAGGAAGAAACGCTTCATTTCTATGATTCAAAAAGTACAAGTACAAATGCAACATGCTACTAAGGTTCACTCAAGCGCCTCACACTCTTAGACAAAGACAAGTCTAAATCAATCTGGTTGGTACGAAGATCTCCCAAGGCTTTAAAAATCGGCAAAAAACAAAGCTATCCTCTCCTCAACCTCAGTGGCCTACCGAGACAACTCAACCAATTGCTCCTTCGCAACTGTAAGCTTAGCTAGTAACGCTGGTGTCTCTAAAACCCGTCTAAAAAGTTTCTCCAACCAATCAACCTGAATGGCCATGTTGCAATCATTCAGTGTCATCAACATCCCCAAGGCATCATCACCAGAAAGATTTCGAAGAGTCCTCTGCTCCAAAACACCTAATAACTTCCTGAAACTCTCCAAAAAAGCATGTCGCAAATGGAGAAGTCAAGCTAGGGACGCGAACAAAAGTTTTTGGCCATCGATCAAAAGTATGTTTCAACCTATCACGAGCAGCATCATCTGTAAAGGAATGAAAAAGCTGCCGAAGATCGAACACAATTTCCGAACCACCAGCAGGAGTAATACGAGTGACTCAGTCCGCAGCTCGAGCAATGGTTAAACCATTCCTAAACTCAACAAAATCTCAAGGAGGACCTGCCACAACCGCTACAACGGTGCTGTCTAAAACAATCGTGTCAGCCGAAGATGGAGCTCCAATAACTGTGCTATCTGCAAACCAAAAACGAAAATGCACTACCATAGCATGACGGAACAGAACAAGCAGTGACAACTAGAGTCTGCATGCGCGATAATACATCATGACACGACGCAAGTGCCTCCTCCATCATATCATTCCCAACTAGCCGTAGCCCATGGTAAATGGAAGCGGCAACTGCATCTAAACGATGAGATGCTGGAGGATCTACCCGACCCGCATCATCATTTCCCTTCCACTGATGGATGGGCTATATCCGTTACTGCTACTCTCATCAGAAGTATAACCGTCACAATCATCATCTTTGCCTCCTTCATCCTCCTCAACACGTGACAAAGGCCTCCGCATCATGAGACATTTCCATCTACAAGGCACCAGAAGAGAATCATCAATAGCAGACAGAAGATCTGCAATAATGGATACGCCCATGATCTCTTCAAAACGGACATCCTCCTCAACCGTCGCTTGCCCCGATACATAAGATACAAAAACATCCGCAACAGCATGCAAAAAAGAAATACTTTGCATAAAGTAATAGAAGATCGTCAAGAATAAATCTAATGACAAACTCGCAGCAAAATGAACAAAGAAGTTAACTTACTCTAACATTTTTTGATGCCTTGTGGTGCCGATGCACATCTGCTCGCTTTCTCGAATGGCGTGCAATAGCATCCTCCAACAGTGACTCCATAATCGCCACAATACACTCTATAGGAACCTGAGATACCGGGAGATCCCTCACCCGAGTACCAGCCGGACAGTAATGGATAATCATCCTCTTGCGGAAGGTTGACTGAGGACCCCTCACCCAGGGCAACCGATCCTTCTCCTTCTAAAGGCAAAGATCTCTATCTGTGTTGTAGACATGCTCCAACTAAATACTAGACATCGAATCCTACATATATTTTTGCAAAAGTACAAAAGGTTCCTCACCCAAAAGACCGTCTAGTGTTGGGTACAATCGCCCGAACATGACTCGAAACGACTAAAGGCGCCTTATCTATGGCAGGTGCCACGCTACTAGCAGTCACATACAGTTTGTAAGCAAGCTGAATATGCTGTTGAGGTGAACGACGGGTCGGTACTCCCTGATCCAACCCAAACTGCCTAGCTACTCTGTCAAGTTATAGGCCACTACAGCTAGAACACCATCACTAGGGAGAGCGGAAAGCCAACCGGGTAACATCAAAGAAATTGCTATGAGGCGCTTATCCCCCCAAACACAAATAGTCCATACATTCTCTCATGTAACAGTTGTATCCTCAGCACCATATATGTCATAACTGCATATATCCGGCATCACCCTATCTACCGGCCGAAGATAAGGCCGAAAGACAAAATTTGATTATCGGTCTATCACAGCCGCCAAGCTACCGCCGTCACGCTTCTCCAACCACCTAGCCATACAGGCCCTCAAAGGTTCAGATATGTCAAATGCCCCGGCTTCGTTGCCATTCGCGGATATCTCTCATAAAAGAACATCTGTAGAAATGGAGTGCATAAAAATGTGGGCACGTCATACCGCCCAAGGGAACGCTCCATGTCATGACCCATTTTCATATATGGTGTCCGTGACCGGCCAGTGAGTCAAAACCCACCAAAGACCTCTTTCTTTCTTTATTTTTCACTTTCTCATTTTGAATTTTGCCGACTGAATTTTTTTTTTTTTTAAACAAACTCATTTAAGTCATTTCAGTTTTGAAACAAAAGTAACTTATTCATTAACAGAAATCATTTCCAGTATATCATTTCAAAACTCTCAAATCTTCTAACAGTGCGTTAACATTCAAACATTATAATTAAATACATGAATTAAAATGCAATGCAACAATTGAAATGAACTTTAAACTTTCTTTCTTGCCTACCACTTTCTTCATTCCATCATGTGTCACCTGAAATGTTTCAACGTTCATTAGCACAGCTAGTGTGAATCCAATGATATCTGAACTCTTAATTATTACACAGTGTTAGAATGATATACACATTAAACGGTTAGCCAGAATTCGGTAGGGAGCGACCCTACATTTTATACAGTGGACATGATCATTCCTTATAGCCACCTGGCCGTGGCCCGCCACCTTTATTGCCTCGCCTCGCTGGTACGCTTATCGTCTCCCAGCGACCAGGACGCCGTTTAACCCATCATTCTTTCATGCATCACTTTCATTTGTTTCCATTTTTCATCATTCCTTTTTATTTTTATCATTTATTTCTCATTTATTTTCATCATTCGTTTTCATTCTTTAACAATGTAACATATCAGGCATCCACGTGAAATAAAAACTAGTTCAGATATCAGAGACTCACCTGATCTAACAGAATTTAATTGTGATTGCCTTGAAATTCCAAATCTAAATAACCATGTCAAAACAACAATCAAATAGAATTCTACATACTTGGACTATTTTTAGAATTTTCTAATTAAATTCCTATTAATCACTAGCATACTTATTATTTAAAATATTTTATCAAAAATCTACATTTTTTCCCAACAACACTTAATTTAGTAAATAATATTTTCTTTCCTCAATTGCATCAAAAATTTCTATTAATTCGTAGGATATTTATTTTCTTAAAAATCTAAATAATTTAAATATTTTTTTGATCTCTTTAGATTCTAATTTTCGTTTATATTTATAATTTCTAGGTTTTTAAGCTTTGAAAATAGATTTCTATTAAACTGACTAAAAATTCACAATGTTAATCTTAATGAAACTTAATTTAAATTTAATAACAATATTCTTTACACAAAACAGTGCTTAATTTAATTAAATCACTAAAATTCCTAACCTTTGTTTATATTTACAACCTTAAATACTTATGCTTCAAAATTGATTTTATTCCTATAAAAATTAAATTTATAATAGATAAAACATTGATTTTATTTAATGACAACTCTTTTAACTTTGTTATTAAATTTTCTTGTCCTCAAAAAAATATTCATTTTTTTATAAAGTACTTATTTTTATTAACTAATACTATATATAATTTAGCTTTCATATTCATTTTTATTAAAATTCTAACTTATTAAAATCATAACAAAAACACTAATTTTTATATTATTTAAAATATTTAAGCTTATATCTTCCGAATTTGACTTATATACACATACACACACAAAACCACAATACATAATCTTTAATATAACCTTTTAGTTTTATTTTATATTTTTCTTTAAAAAAATATATGTATATAAAACAACAATAAAATAAAATTCAACCCAAACATGACGCAAATGCACTTATGCCACACAGTGGCATCAATTTGCACGCACAGTGAAAGGAGGAGTGGGTTGGAAAGCTTAAACTCAGTTTTTCTGACAAACTTCGGTAGCTTAGTTCGAGCAATCCGGGAGTCAATTTTGACTGCTGTATGTTTGTGGCTATAAAAAAGGTGTTCACAAGATGAATTTAACAAAATTTACGATTGTCGAAAGGAAGGCTGTGGTAGTACAAAGTTAGGCTAAAAAAATTATTTTTTTAACAAAATTTATAAAACGAAAATTTTTTGGTTCGGATTCGTCGGAGCAGTTTACTAGCGATCTGTGCCGTTCACTAGCGGTGTTGGGACATCAAAAGGGTTGTAGTCACTGGTGGCAGTGGGTGGTGTCTGTAAACAGTGGTGGCGGCGTGTGACAATAAACTTGTGATTGTATTATCATGGTGAGTTGGTGGTGATCGGCAATTCTGGTGTTTCCGGCGGTGGTGTGTAGTGGTTCTGATGGTGGACGGTGGTTTGTGTGGTGGTGATTCCCATCACCCCGAGAGAGAGAGAGAGAGAGAGAGAGAGAGAGAGAGAGAGAGAGAGAGAGAGAGAGAGAGAGAGAGAGAGGGCCGGAGGCCGGCGGTGTGGGGCGGCGGAGGCGCCGGCGAGGTCACCGGTTATGTTGGTGAGCAAGGGCAGCGGCGGTTGGCAGACGGCGTGGGCGTCAAGGAAGGGGATCGGGGCTGTGCGTGCGGCTTGCATTTTTTTTCCTTCCCTTTTTTTTAAATTTTTTTTTCTTTTCTTTCCTCACTCACTCTTCTCTCATGCACAACTGAGGCAAAACCCTAATTTTAATACACCCAATGCGACTGCTGAGGCTCCTAATTCTCCCAACCCAGTTCCTGAGGCAACCTTAATGTAATATGCCCATATATATATATATATATATATATACACACGAGGCTCTGGTTACTAACAATAAATACTCTCATCGGTTACACTAGTATTATTATAAGTATTTAATTTATTTACACTAGTTTTAAATCATATTTTTGATTGCATATTTTTAAATTTTCAATATTATTTTTGACATTCATTCATAAAAAAAAATGCTCACTTGCTCTTTTCTTTTTATTATTTCTTAAATTTATAATTTTAATTATCATTTAATTTGAATTTGTACTCTCCTAGTGTATGTTACAAACTCTAAGGTCATGTTTAGAGTTCCCGTAAAAAGTAGATTAAATTGTATAATCTAACTCAATCATTTCATTATATTATTAAAAAGATATTCCTATCATAATATAAGTTTGGGGTGGATCATTCAATAGTAAATTTGAAATCACTTATATAATGAGTAATTTTTTTATATTAATTTTAATTTAATATAAAATTATACAATAATTAATTTATTATACAATTTAATCCACTCTTATCATACTCAAACATACCCTAATTCTATTAATAAATGAATATGCTAACGCACAGAAAATTTGACAAATTAAATAAATTTTAATGTAATTATTTAGTACTTCTTGATAAGTACATGGTATTGCTTTAAGTGGAATGCAAGAAATAACTTGCATTGCGCAAATTATTAGGTATTTTTGAAGTACAATGTAAATAATATCACGTAATATTTTTGATAAATAAATAATTATAATTTATATAATATGGGATAACTCTTTGTGTCCTAATCATCCAATAAAAAAGAGTGTTCGTTACCTTACGGTAACATTTCTTAAACTTATCACATGGTACTTAATGAGCACTTAATAATTACTCGTGATGTTTGTGAAGACTTATTTTAAATTGTTTTGTTTTGTTTTAACTCTTTTTTCAATTTTTTGATATAAAATTTTTATGGTTAATTTTGTGAGTTAACATCATCATGGACAACAAAAATGAATATAGTGTTCTTGGACTAAAAAGGCTACCCAATTGTGGTTAAATCTTGTCACAAATAATCTTAATTTGTGTTAATGAGTTTGTTTTTTAATTACAAACACATACTTGTCCTTTGATTTTGAAAAATCATTCAAAAACCACCTTCTTTATGAAAGTGATCTTAAAATGTATTATCGAGCCTTTTTAGGGATAATAAATAATTTGCGTGTTTACTCGCAGGTATCAACGTTTTAAAATTGTTGAGAATACTTTATTGAAAAATTGAAATTATGAGTACATTACTTTTCTCTTTTAATATTTCAAAAGTTGACTTATCACTTGTGAGTGTATCAAATCTAATATTTTAATTTTTTACCGTCGGGTGTAAACAATCTAAGTGTAAGTTCATCCAATTTTGTGAATAAGATATTTTGTACAATTTTGATTCAATTTTTTAAATAGGATTGTTTTCAAATTTTTGTCAGACTTTCATAAAAAATATATTATTAATATTCTTTCTTAATATTTTTTTCTAGACGGGACAAAATGAGGTGTCAACAGGATAAAAAAGTTAATTGTGTGAATTTAATAATTATTTTTATAACTAAAAATATATAAAGGTGAGCTTCAAGTGATGCTTTATTTTAATATTTTTCTTAAAATATGAAATAACAAATTTAGATTTTACTTGTTAAAATTATTAATATGATTTATTTTTAAATTAATTATTTTTAAAAAAAATTTGTGTATGAAAGGACTTCATTGTACTAAATTGCTTTGTCCCCAAAAAGATATGGTCGGCCTGTGCGCTGACATGACATTTTTTTTAATTGAACAATTTAAGATTTTATAATTTTTAATAAATAAATTTATTTTTGATAAAATTAATATTTTTAGAACGCATTTGTTAAGATTTACCAAATAAGAGAATATTGAATATATAATTATTTAAAACAAATGAATTAAGAAATTTTTTAATTTCAAATTAAGAAAATCTTCTATTGTTTTATTTTACTATATAAATTGTAATAGTACTAGGTATTGACCGTGTCTAAAGCCACTCATATTATTTTTTGAAATCATTCGTGTCTGAAGGCACTCTTATTAAATTGTTCATCAAATTTTAATCCATTAAATTAAAAATTAAAAAGAAGCTTAACAAAATATTTAGTTATCAAGGAATTAACTTAATGATAATTATAGTGAAATTAGCACACACCAATTTTTATCATGCTAATTTTGCTGTCAATGATAGTAAATGTATTGTTATACTTGTCAGAAATGATGCATATGAAGAGCTCTGATTGTGCATCTAGCCTGCTCTTATCAGTCAAAGTTTCAAATCGAATTTTTTTCATAACCTGAATAATATCATATGTTTTTAGTTCTTAGTAAACTAAGAACTATTAGTTTAACATTTTCAAAAAATTTAAATAATATATCTATCTTATCCGGAGCCCGCATTTGTTCATTTTTTTTTTCAAATGCAAATTGCACAGAAAGAGCAATGGACACCAAAGAATCAACTCTTCATCATACAACAATTTATTCTAGTTATAATCTAATCGGTAGAGTAGTTTAATCAATTTTAAACAAATATTAAATGAAAACTTGATATGATAGACGCATTAATTCAACAAATATCGTATGACCTCAATTTGTCATTGATTTTTAAAAGCGTGATCTGATACGAAAAGTAACACAAAACTATCTAAACTAATAATATAAAACAGCAAGAACAATAATATAAAAAAAATAAGGAAAGAGGGAATGAAAACGTCAGACTTTCAATGATTTTTTAAAAAATATTTTAATGTATTAAATTTTTTTTTAAAAAAATTGCAGAGTTTTTTCTATATTTCGGATAATTCAACAGTTTGACCGTTTATAAAATAATCTGTAATAAAAGCAAACAATACAATATACATTGACTCTGCCTGGATCTCAGCAATAAAATCATAACACAATTAAAATCATCTTAACTTCTTATGAATAATTTATTTCTTAAGATGACATAAAAAGAAAAATAAAAACAATAAGAGTTTAGAATCATGCATAATTTAATAACGTTACGTGTACATACCTAACAGAATGGTTTATTTAAATTTTATTGAATTCAAAGTCGAAAAGTCCTATTAGACCCTATTAATTTGCTAGTAAATAAATAATGAGATTAAACTTCAAAAATTGGTTTTTCCAAGACAATCCTAAACTTAAAAGAATATAGGCAGGGATGGAAACTTTTAAAAAGAATAAGCACATGACTTCTAGAAGGTTAACTCAATTTCTAAAACTTCAAAGTTCCAAGTGTAGCCAAAATAAGATAGACTTCCTTGATGCACTTACAGAGGAAACACCAGATAAAGAAGTATTAAGTGAACTGGACTGCTTACTAGTGCTTCATTACAAAGAAATCTAATCTAACCACAACCATAGCACAAATCTAAGCTCTGTTTGGGTTAAATTTGAAAATTTTGGCTTATTTTCATTTTTTATTAACATAACATTTAATTTTGACTTATTTTAATTTATTTTTATCTTTTTTATTTTTTATATTTCTATAAAAAAAATTTAGCTCATATCAATGAAAAAAATTAAAAAAATATAATTATTTAACAAAATAATAAAAGAATTATTAAAAATAAAAAAATAATAAACAAATAAGCAATTATATCAAACGAAGCCCTACTCCAAGTACGAAAATTGAACCATACAGCATCCAAGAGAACATGAATAAAGAAAGGGTAATATAGTCAATTGAATAAGGAAAAGAAAAACGGAGAAACCAAACATATCACAGCTTCCTGGGAGCCGAAAGCCGCTGCCTGGAATCGCTCCTGGCACTTAGGTACGTGGACCGATACTGAGTGAGATCGGGCAGAGATGATCGGCGGTGTGATTAGCTGAGAGAGAGAGGTGAAGAGCAAAATTGAGGCAGAGAGCGAAGTGAGAGTGAGCTGTGGAGAAAAGTCATGGTGAGCGAAGTGAGAGTGAGCTGTGGAGAAAAGTCATGGTGAGCGAAGTGAGAGTGAGCTGTGGAGAAAAGTCATGATGCGAGAGAGAGAGAGAGAGAGAGAGAGAGAGGTGCAGAGCAAGATTGAGTGAGCAGTGGAGAAAAGTCATGGTGCAAGAGTGAGATGTAGAGAGGACCGGCGATGGCCGAGATACGACGTGCGAGCGGCGAATGCGACGTGAGGGCGCGGCTGAGAGATTGCGTGAGAGAAGCAGGCGGCGATGTCAGAGAGGCCTGAGGGCTGAGAGATTGCGTGAGAGAAGATGGAGAGGAATGAGAGAGCCACCGAGCCACCGATTCAGCATAAGAGAAGCGCACCCGTTGGATTGGTATCTTGCTCACCTTTGGATGAACAAAGAAAAATGAAAGAAGCCCACAACCTTGCTCACCGTTGGATGCATACAGAGAAATGAGAGAAGCCCACAATCGTTAATTGGTAGATATAACTGTCATATCAAAACCCAGCTAAATTGTAATATAGATTTAAATTTTGTGAAATTCTTATGAGTTTTAAAACCCAAAAAAGTTGAAAAGCATGTGCTTTTTGTTTTCTTGGTTTTTAACTTACAAATAAAGCAATTTCGTTCCTTTTAGAATTGAAAACTTTTCTATTGCGAAAAAGTAACAAATTAATGAGGATTTTTTGATTATTTCTTTCAAACAAATTTATATTAAATTTGGGTATTATTTGATAGATTTCGATAGATAAGTTCTAAAAATATAAATTTAAAAAAAACTTATATATTAAAATATTAAAATTTAAAATTTATAATAAAAAATAAAATTAACTTCTAATATCACCAAAAATTTTGCATATAAAAAATAATAATGTATAATAAAGCTATATTTGTGTTTTCTTTAAAAAAATTAAGGATGCATCGGTCACCAAAACCTTCAAATATTTTTCAAATACACGTGAAACTTTAAAATTAATTTCATAAAATCTTTTATGCTTTTTGCTCTTTCTTTGGTTTTTTAGGGTCCATTCATTTTCTTAATAAAAGTGAGTGACAATATTCTACCTAAATAGTAAACATGTATATGCCTCGTTTGTTAACTTAGTAACTGTAAGGGTGCCTTTAGGTAAAAAGAAAATACGTCAAAAAATTTAATTTAAAGTAGTTTTATGTCAAAAAGTATAAATTTGGACTTAAAGTTGATATAAATTTTTAAATTTATTTTTATATAATTTTATATTCAATAATGATCTTATTTAATAAATTTTGATAAGTAAATTTTAAAAATATAATTTTTATAAAAATAGATATGTATAATAAAAGTTATTTTTGTTTCTATAAAATATATACAAAAGTTTATGCAAAAAAATAAAAATGTTAAAAAGTTAAAAGCATTGAATTGTCAAATGAATTTTTAAAAAAAATTTAAATAAAAAGAGAAAAAATTTAATTTAAATTTGATTTCCAAACAAGATGATAATAAATAATAAAGTATAAGAAAACTATAATTGTTTTTTCTTTTAAAAAAATAAACATGAGAAGAGATGCATCCTTTTAAAATATTTGGGGTATCTGGCCAAAGCCCCTATAATTTAAGTATTTTCCAAATGTGTCCATCACCACCAAAACCCCCGCTTTTTTATCAAAATACGGACTTTTCTTAACTTAATTATCAAAATAAGAGTTTTAAAACTTAATTCTCAACCTACGTAAAAATGTGTTTAGCAAATATGTTTTAATAGAAAACGTGTTTAGCAAACACGTTTTAATAGAAAACGTATTTGCTAAACACGCTTTTAGCTTAACCCAAAAGAAATGAAAATAACAACATAAAAACGTGTTTAACAAACACACTTTCTGAATTTATACATAAAGCGTGTTTACTAAACACGTTTTCAATATAAATTTAATTTTAATAAAAAGCGTATATAGTAAACACATTTTATTTTAAAATTAATTTTCATTAAAAGCGTGTTTAGTGAACACGCTCTAAGTATAAATTTAGTTTTACTAAAAAACGTGTTTGTTAAACACGTTTTTTTTAAAAATTAATTTTCATTAAAAGCGTGTTTAATGAATACGTTTTAAGTATAAATTTAATTTTCATACTAAACTCGTTTTAAGTTTAAATTTAGTTTTCATTAAAAGCGTATTTGATAAAAACGTTTTTTGTTAAAATTAATTTTTCGATGAAAGCGTATTTGATAAACACGATTTATATATAAATTCACATTTTTTTGGTGATTGATTTATTTGATTTTTAAATATTTTCAAATTTAAAGGCACTTTTTGGGATAACATTTTTA
>JAOTRH010000020.1:2105428-2120740 GCA_034768845.1 Heliamphora exappendiculata | reverse complement strand
CCCCCTTGATCTTCCCATATATTCTTCTCCCTGTACTCTTTGATCTCTTTTTTCTCTATTTTTATTTTGTTTTATTTTTTTTCTTTCATTATTTGTTTATCATCGCTCTATTCTTTTCAAATAGCTATTTTAGATATAAACTTTTACTAGATTGATACATATAAATTGGTGCTGATCACGCCAGATCAATTGAGGCAAATAACCACTTCTAACCTTTAATAAGTCCTTTTACGAGAGTTAGGCTGAAGATGGAAACTATTAGCTAGTTGTGAAATAAAAGCAATGATTTATACAAGACTGATGATGATTAATTTTTGCCTTTTGTTTATCAAATTCTTTAGTGTGTTTTAATAATATTTTTTTGTGTGAAATATTAATTCCAATTCTTTTTAGTGTGTTTTAATAATATTTTTTTGTGTGAAATATTAATTCCAATTCTTTCTACGTGGAGATTTAAATTTTCACTTTGTGGGAGCTCTCTCTCTCTCTCTCTCTCTCTCTCTCTCTTACATGTAAACATCCAATGGACCATTAAGATCAACTATATACCAAATTTGCAATGCATTCAAATTTGGTTACCTTCTCTAATTTAAAAAATCTGTCAATACACAAAAGGCTTGTTAATTTGTAATTGTGGATAGAATTGAATTAATGGATAAATAATACTTTGAGTCTTACATATTTTTTTAATAAAAAAAAATTATAGAATGAATTAAACGTACCAATACCACGAATGAGGGTCTAATAATCCCCAATCCATCATATAACTAGTTCCAATCATATAATACAAATATGAAATTATTTATCCCAAGAAAAATAAAATAAAATGGTGAACTCCCATACTTTTTAATTCAATCCGGTTTCTTCCTGGACCCTCATGCCCAAAATGCTTAAAATTGCACTAAAAAAAACTGTACCAAACAAGCTTAATAATATATATTACGGTTCAGAACTTAACACGTACATGTTTTATGGGGGAGATAAACCAGAGAGACGTTAGTGGTGGGTGAGCTTCCAAAATATTGACGAGTTTCGTAGGTTGCAAGAAAGAGACGCATGTAAATACACGTACATGCATGCATGCACGTACTTCTTATGACTTCACGTGCCATGAATTTATTATTTAATTTTTTTCTCTGCATTATTTTCTTTGAATGGTAATTAACGTAATTATGATTTACAACCATGGTTTTCTAGTTATGGAAACTTTTGTTTCAGTTAAAGCAATTTGCTTATTTTTCACTTCTTATATACAACCATGGTTTTCTTGTTATGGGGAACCTTTGTTTCAGTTAATTATGATTCATAACCATGGTTTTCTTGTTTCATTAATTTTCTTTGAATGGAAATTAGCCTAATTTTAGTCCTATTTGGACTTAAATTCTAGAATTTTGCTTATTTTTGTTTTTTTTGAAATTTTTTTTCATCTTTTTGCTATATTTTTTTTTTATTTTTTTGAATTGACCCAGTAAGATAAACCAAAAAAGTAATAAAAAAATTTTTATCAAAAAATGAAAATAATTCACTAAAAACGAAAATAGGTAAGATAAGATTTGACTTATTTTTGCTGTGGTGGTGGAATTTCAAGAACTGGATCCCTTGGCGACGGTGGTGGCAGGGTGACTCGAGATTTGTATTTCTGTTGGTCTTAACTCAAGACATTGTGGAAGGCGTTGATCTCTGGGCTGGAAGAGCCGGTGCAGGTGCATGTGGAGGAGAGTGTATAGGTGTAGAAACCCTTAGCCGAGCTGGGGCTGGTGCGGGAGCATGAGGCCGAATTGTGCCTCTCGATGCTGGATTACACGACGGTAGCTTGGCATGTAGTTGAGTAAGACTGGAACCGAGCGACTTTCGGTGATGGCCAGACAACATTCAACCTTAGCAATGACAACTTTATCTTCTATGCTGCTGGGCAAGGTTTGACTCTGCGAAAAGCAAACAGACATAAGTACAACAGAAATACAAAGTAACTGTGCAAGAATTGAAGTAAATGTTGGGGCAGTAGAACTAACCTGGCCTACTAGGGACCCTGGGCAAGCGTCGGTCCAAATGTTCGACGTGGGCTAGCCGAAACACGACGTCCTCGCCTACCAGGATGTAGTCGTCACTGTGTTTATCAGATTCAGGGAGGTCATACACCAGCGTGAGGTCCACGCTCCTATGGCGAAGATAAAAGGTGTTGTCTTGGCTATGATGATCGTGTAGCAGTGAAAGATCTCGACCACCCCCAACACGACGCAAATGAAGTTAATGGACACTTGTTGGGGCATAAGTTGGCATTGGCCGCACGAGCATATCCTTAAGGAGAGCGTCCATGGGGAAACGAACCCCAGCCTCTATGACCGAGGCAATGAGGAAGGCAACCTCGTTTTTCCTCCCAAATATGGTTTCCCTTGCAACACTCGGATCATAGATATAGACTGTGACTGGGGGGAATGTTGTACTTGGCACGAAAAGCGACCAAGGGAAAGGGGGAGTTGACCTCCTTTAAAAACTTCCCCATCCAACTATGAGGTTTGAAGTTCAACAACGGGAAAATGGAGAAGAAGCAAGAGATCTACCCAAAACCCCACCCAAGAAGGAAATCGAATGTTTTGGGGAAGAAGAAGACCATAAACTAGAACAGTGGTGATGACGCCTAAAAAAGCAAAAAAGAAGAGAAAATGGGTTTTTTCGACAAGGAAAAATGAGAGAGACTTATGTTTTTGGAATGAAGCGACGGCGGCACAAGATGGAGAATGTGGGCTCCAAATGGTGGCACATGGAGGAAAAATGGTGCTCCGGTGGTGGTTTGTCGAAGAGCTTTGGATGCTAAAGAGTTATCAAAGAATGTGGAGGTCGTAGGAGGTATGAATGAGGGTTTGAGCCCCCATTTTATAGACTGGGAACCCCTAAGTCCTGGAGTGACCAACAGTCACCTCAAGCAGGTAAAAGGATGCTTGCTTGACCTCGGGACACAAAGCGTTGTCACACGTTCCAATCGGCAAGTGACGCTTAGCAGAAATGAGGAGTGCATTCAATGTTCTGAAATGGTAACCCCAGCGTTTTAGACCGAAATGATTGTTCGTTTCTCAGTTATGTTTAGCCGAAGAGCAGCAAAAACTTATCAGCTCCTCTCATGCTGGTCAAGAAAAAAGCTTAGGGAAAAATGAAAAAGGCCAAGATGTATGGGCGGTAAAGACCAAGGTAGGGATGACAGCTCACAGGGTCAAGCAACTTCTTGGCACTCGAGCTGATCAGTACGAACGAGATGACTAAAAGAGAACAATAATAGTGCGAGGTGAAGCTACGAGCATTAAATGAGGACATGACGATCAAATAAAAAGGTATTTATTGTGATTTGACCGATATCGTACATCATTAATTGTAATATGATCGAGATTATACAGTCATTGAGTGGAGATCTGGCCGAGAAGACAGCATTAAATGTGATTTGATTGAATTCGTACAAATTCAGTTTAAGTCTTTTGAAACAACCATTTGTAAAGTGAGTCTGGCACAGCCGTTTTGCAAAGCGTAGTCTATGAGAGACCAATCAATCATGAGCTCTAGGAAGAAGTGCACCCTTCAGCTCCTATAAAAAGGAGATGAAGCTATGGGCCAAAAGTTTGTGAAATATGATTTTGAGCAAAAATTCTGTAAATTTGGTTTTTCTCTATTTTTCTTTGATAAAAACAGTTCTAACGTTATTGTCGGAGTGGCTTTCGATAATCGCCGCCGACCAATTCATGTTTGTCGTCTTTTGCAGGTCTCTATATCCATTGACAAATTCGTTTGCACTAGATTCAATTCCTCAAATAAATTTAATTACGATTTAACCACATATAACAACAATAATAACAATAATAATAATGAATGTGCCACTAATAACGGCCTATTTAAACTTGTAATGAAAAGAAATAAATTTTGTTTTAAAATTCTCATAAATTACAACTATAAATAATAATAAAAATAATATTTTAATTTTAAAATATTTTATTTTAATTAAAACTCACCAACAAAAACTATTCCGGGAAGCTTTGCCAAACATCCTCTTTTTGCCCCATCTAACTTAAGGAACACAATAAACCAATTTACTTTTTTAAGATGAAGGGAAAGAAATATTAATTTTTGGTACCAGACATCTGTAAATAGGGTCGACAAGGCAGGAGGGGGCGAGGTAGGAATAAGCTTTTTTATTTTTGTTTTTTATTTAATTAGGGTGAGAACGAAAAAAAAATATCAAAAATAATTTTTAAGATTTAAAAGAATAATATTAATAAGAGTTATAAATAATATAATAAATAAAAAATAATCATCGATGAATCAATATAATTAAAAAGAGAAAATATAATTAAAAAAATAGTGATAAATATAATATTTTAATATTTTAAATTTATTATATTTATAAAATATATATTTTTTATATTTTTTAATATTTTTTAATATTTATTTTATATAATTAAAAAAAATAAAACAAGAAAAGTAAATAATATCCTTACTATATTTCTTATTAAAAACAAAACAAAAAAATTCAACACAAAACCAAATAAAAACACACAAAAAAGAAACAGAAAAAATTACCATCCATATTAAATGACCTCTTGGTCAGATAATTGTGGCCAGTCGCCAAGAAAGCTGACAGTTACACGGATTCCATGACACCACCTTTCTCTTTCAATAAAATGATTTTCTCTCTCTTTATCTTCCTTAATCCATATTCAGAACTAAATATTATTTTACCAAAGATATATTATGATTTAATTATTAATCTTTGTGCGTAAATAAAAAAATATATATATATGCACATATTAAAAAAAAATTATACATAAATTTATATAATTTAGTACAATCTGTATACATTTACGTTAAAGAGAGATAATCCATTATAACTGTAGAATATATAATCATAAAATTAAAAATATTTTTAAAATCGATACTCATAACCTAAGTCTTAAAAAAAATCTCGATTTATCGCTTAAAGGTCACTCCGGTGTTTCATGTATTTTTACTTTTTTTTACATATTTACCTATTTTATTCAATTCTTTACAAAATTTACTAGAATTATAAATTTTATATTTAAAGAGAAATTTTAAAATTCTAACCGTCATATAATTATATAATCTTAAAACCCTAGTTACTATATAATTATAAAATTTTAATTATATAAGTGTGCAGAATACAAGACATACACCTAATAAAAAACTAAAAGAGTCCAAGCAAACTAAATTAATTCAAAGCTTAATTAATGCAAAGTTTTTTTTAGGCAGAATAAAGAAATTCTAACAACCCTAGAAATTTCAATTTTTTTTGAGAAGCTAGCTTTTGTTGCTTGATAGTTTAGACCTAGACCAATATTTTAAATTATTTTATTAGTTGATATAATTATAATAATAAAATAAAATTTTATTTTGTTTGAAATTTTAGATTACTGAGAATAGTACTATTTACCTCTTACATAAATATAATAAAACTAATAGAATGGATGTTAAAAGACAAATTGCAAAAGTTAACAAAAGATTATCTCAATATAAAGGTGGGTATTGTGTTGTGTCGTATTCGTATTGTTTCGTATCGAGTTTGTGTTAAAAATTTCTCAACAGTACTAATTTTACCCATTTTGCTAAACGTGTTACTTATTCTAACATCAGCACTACCTACTTATATATGAATTAATTTGTTTATAACTTGTTTAATAATTTATTTAATAACAATTTTACATTTTCAATTTTATACATATTACAATCATAAAATTATATAAATTATAATAAAAAATTTTTTCCAAACAACTTGCAAAAAGTATTTAATAATTCGATAGAAAAACATCAATCTAAAAAACAAACTAAAGAAAAAAAAAAAGAGACTAAAAAAATTAGAATCAAAAATATATTAAAACAAAAATCAGAAAAAAAATAATCAGCATGCCTCTTGCTCTCGTAGGCGACAAAACAACAAGCTTCTACTGGAGTTCGACGGCAATTGGAGTTTGACAGTGACTAGAGTTTGACGACGGCGCGACGAGCTTTAACTGGTTTTTGACGTTAATTGGATTTCGAGTTTGCAACGATGATGATAAGGATTTGATTGGATTTTGGCGACGAGCTTTGTCCGTCGATAGCGACAAACCGAATGCGGACTGCAGCGCAACCCTAGGGTAAAGGGGGTAAAATTCGATTGCAAGTAATGTAGGATTTTTGTAAAATCTGTTTGATATTTGATAATAGGGTTTTTGTGGGCGCACCGGACCATATATGGGTATATAAATAATGAGTTTATAATTGAGTTGTATATGTATTTTTAATGAATTTTGTTTTTATATTGTGTTTTAAATTGACATGAAAATTAAATAGAATAAATGAGTTATTTTTGAGTTTTACGAGTTTAATACTAACTTAATTTATTTATTAAACGTGTTATTAAATTATGTAATTTTTAATTTTATATAAAAAATAGTAAATTCTAATTTTTTAATTTTATAAAAAACTGAAATTATATTAATTTTTATGTAAAACTCAAATCGTATTAACGTATCATTTCAAAAATTCTTCACCCATATCTCGGTATATATTATGAGAAGTTCATGCAACAAATAATTAGCAAAGAAAATTTTGTTTTATGAGAAGATAGATTTATTGTTTTACAAATTAATAAGCGGCAGGTGTTGGGCGTTTGATCGATG
Source organism: Heliamphora exappendiculata (assembly GCA_034768845.1). Classification (NCBI taxonomy): domain Eukaryota; kingdom Viridiplantae; phylum Streptophyta; class Magnoliopsida; order Ericales; family Sarraceniaceae; genus Heliamphora; species Heliamphora exappendiculata. Next base: position 2,114,081 of record JAOTRH010000020.1, on the reverse strand, counting down.
CTTGGAAGAGAAATGCAGAAAGCGCTAAGAGCCTACGGCGAAGTGCTGAGGCTGGTGAAGCGACTCCCCAAGGAGACGAGGCCTTACTACGCCAAGTACGCCAGAGAGAACTTCGTGAACTACAGGGACGTCGACCCCCACGACTCCAAATCCCTCCAAGAACTCTTGACCAGGGCTTACACCCATTCCCTCTGGGTCCTCAACAAGGTCCCTCCCTCTGTCTCTATAAATATTGTCATTTGCATTCGATTACTGCTATGGATCTATACAAACAATTGGGTTTCTTATGTGATTCCAGTATTCGGTGGATGAAGCTGCGGCTGATAAGCTGAAGCAAATATGTTGCGCTATTTGATGAGTACTGGGTGTGTGTTCCAAGTGTTTGATGTTATTCCTCCAAGAGGCTAGTTCTAAACTTTTTCTTTTCTTCACTGTTTCTTCGATTATGGACTTTGATGGGTTGATCCACATCTCGTAGTTTACTTATTGCCTGGAGTTTCGTTTGTGTTATAGGTTTATGATTTTTGTAACGGCGATTTTTGTAACGGCTCGCAAGTTTTTTTGGCGATATGTATTTGTTTGATTTTTCTACTGTTGCGGGTTTGGCGGTTTTCTTTATATAATTATTATAGTCAGTTGCTGATTTCTTCATGTTTCTACGATTTTTTTATGCTAGAGTTGGCTAAGAATTTTTCTGGTAGGCTGCTGCACCAAGGGTTTCTGTCAGATATCACCCATTCGAGTTTCTGAAATTGTATTGCCGTTCAAAAACACTATGCTAACCAACATCTCAAATTGGGTTTTTCTCACAATGTTTATCCTGGTTTCAGTCGGGCTTGTTTTGAACATGCTTCACCACTAATAGGTAAATTTTGGAGACTGGTAATTTAGATAACTTGTACGCCTACAATTTACTGTCAACATAAGCAACACAAACCTTTTCTTCCTCTTAAGTTGTTAATTTGGTTGCCATTACAGTGGATTAGTTTACCCCCATTGCTGTATTTTGATCTCTTTCTGGAATTCCAGATTGTATACTAGGTAAAATCAGATTATATGACGCAGTTATAGAAAAACTTTATTGCATCGGAACACGACCCAATTGATGCTTTGTTGATCTTCTGTACCTCGTCTGAAAATGAAAGTAGACCAGGTAAGAATAAACAAACAGATTGATTCATTCACCGAGTAATCCATAACTCTATCTGCATGCATTCTCTTTTTCAAACAGAAATAAAAAATGGAGTTGGTATTGAATTGCGTTTAGAAAGGGGTGAAAATGCCAATTCCTTTTCAATCACCAATTTTGATTTTTCAAAATGAACCAATTACTAATCAAAACACAATGAATAAAATATAACAGGGATACACGAGATTTCATATGAAAATCCTATGAGAAAAATATATCACGGATGAAAATCACAAACCAAACCATTAACGATTTTAACTATTAAATAAGAAGATGTAGAACTATAGACGCTTAAGAATTACTAACTTTGACCATCTATACCTAACTCTGAACGTCCCCAGGATGCTTCTACAAAATAATTTTCTGCCCCCGGTGGAATTAAGCCTGTTAGCTTTATTTATTCAATAACAACCAAGAAATTCCTCATTTCGATTTTCATATCCAACGGCTCCGATGCCACAAGCATGATGATGGTGGTAAAAAATGTGAAAGTTTTGAGAAGAAAAAACTAATCTAGATGGTATATGAGAAGATTAGAACATGATATCTAGATTCTAGAGTAGTGTATGTAATTCAAAGCTAAGAATTTGAAAACTGTTTATGTCTCCTTGTTTGGATATGTATGTGAAGCGAAATCCCACATCGCTTGCGTACAAAAGCATTGTGCAGTGCGAAGTCCCACATCGCTTGCGTATAAAGTATTGTGCAGTATATAAGCGTTAGAGTACCCTCACCTCAATAGTTAGCTTTTGAATCCAAGACTGTGTAACATGGTATTATTGCCGAAGTACTAAGGATGGGTAGGGTGCGTGTTCCTGGTCTGCACATATCAGGTGCTGCCGAGTGAGTACGTTGCAGGTGCTATCGAGTGAACACGCTGCGTGATGTGGGTGTTAACCAAAGTCCCGCATCGTCTAAATACCAAAGTGATGTGCAGTATATAAGCGTGAGGGCACCTCCACCTCAATAGGTAGCTTTTGGGGTTGAGTTCTACTCAAGACCGTGTAACAATGTAAACCCTAATTGATGCAAAATTATACCAATGTCCCTTAAAAAATCTTACATATCCAAGGGTGTCCAATGGGCAACCAACATAATGTAGCAAGAATTACATGTCTACCATTGTCTACTGAAGGACTAGCGCTTTTCAGCAGATGTTGAACGTCCAATACTGGTATGCCAGTAGACTTCAATACTTGAAATACAAAAGATGATTTTCTCAATGAAACCATGTATTAATGAGAAAATAATTTGAAATAGGTCCATGTATGTTCCATCATGAGGGGTTCCAACTTCATGGCACCCTTTGGATTGTGATAACTTCATGGATGTTTCATGATTATTGTAATATCTATAGTTTAAAGGTTATGATGCTTTCCTATGACCCCCAATATTTATCAATCCTCTATAATGACCCTATCATAGCATTTGATTACATACTTACCAACTAATTCTATATCCATGTTCCAAAATGCTCTTAACATGAGTTATATACTTCACATATGACTCTAGTCTCACTACAAATCAAATATTTTCTTTTTGACATCATTTCTTCTTCTTTTTTTTTTTCTCCCTTTGGAACAGAGACCTTCATTTCTCCTAACATGGAATTTGTTTTCGATAATATGCATTTTTGATTTGTTGTTTTTGTAGTCAATAACTTGTAATTGGAGTATTGGAATTATGATTTTTTGGTACACCAAGAGGTTTCTTCTTTGTTTTATTGATTATGTTTTTTTGGGTAAAATGGTAATTTATTTAGAATGGGTTGTACTAAGATTTGCATACATGACTTAATATGGAATGCTTGATTCGGGGTCAATATTTGTTTCTAATTATAATTGGTTTTAATGTGTTTAATATGAAATGATGTCTTTTTTTTTGAACTTTCATGTCAGATATCACCAATTCGAGTTTCTGAAATTGTATTGATGTTCAAAACCACTATGCTAACCAACATCTCAAATTGGATTTTTCTTAGAGCTTTTATCTTGTTTTTACTCGAGCTTCTTCGGAACATGCTTCACCACCAAAAGGTAAATTTTGGAGACGGACAATTTAGATAACTTGTACAATTTTCCATGAACAAATCAAATATTTTCTTTTTGACATCATTTCTTCCTCTTCTTCTTTTTTCCCTTTGGAGCAGAGACCTTCATTTCTCCTAACATGGAATTTGTTTCCGATAATATGCATTGTTGATTTGTTGTTTTTCTAGTCAATAACTTGTAATTGGAGTATTGGAATTATGATTTTTTGGTACACCAAGAGGTTTCTTCTTTGTTTTATTGATTATGTTTTTTTGGGTAAAATGGTAATTTATTTAGAATGGGTTGTACTAAGATTTGCATACATGACTTAATATGGAATGCTTGATTCGGGGTCAATATTTGTTTCTAATTATATTTGTTTTCAGTGTGTTTAATATGAAATGATGTTTTTTTTTTTGAACTTTCATGTCAGATATCACCAATTCGAGTTTCTGAAATTATATTGACGTTCAAAACCACTATGCTAACCAACATTTCAAATTGGATTTTTCTTATAACTTTTATCTTGTTTTCACTCGGGCTTCTTCAAAACATGCTTCGCCACCAAAAAGTAAATTTTGAAGACGGACAATTTAATAACTTGTACAATTTTCCATCAACATAAGCAACACAAACCTTTTCGTCCTCTAAGTTAATTTGTTGGCCATTAAAGTTTATTAGTTGTGCGCCCAACACGGTCTTTTGATCTCTTTTTGTAATTCCAGATTGTGTACTAACCTACTAGGTAAAATCAGATTATATGACACAGTTATAAATAACTTTATTATATAAAAACACGATTCGATTAATGCTTTGTTGATCCGCAATACTGTGTTTGAAAAATGAAAGTAGACCAAATATGAATAAACGAACGTATTGTTTCAGTCACCAAGTTATCTATAATATTTTTCACATGCATTCTCTTTATTATACGTAAATTGAAAAACATAGTTGGTAACAAATTCCCTATACAATTCACCAATTTTAAATTTTCAAAGTAAACCAATTACCAATCAAATCACAACAAATAAAACACAAGACCGCACAAAATTTTATGTAAAAATTCACCAATAATTTTCCCTATTAAATCATAAAATTACACGGCTACAAACGATTGGGAATTAATAACTCTTACTTGGTAAATCTAATTCTGAACGTCATCCGCAAGTTTTTATAAACTCGTTATCCACCACAGATGGAAATGTTCCTGTAAACCTTCTTAATTTAATAGCAATCACAAAACTCATCGCTTTGATTTTTGTATCCAACGGTTCTGTTCTCATGGCCAATGATGATCATGGTCAAGACTGTATCTAATGTTTTTGTGAATGAAAAACTAATCTAGATCATGGATAGTATAATGAAAGATTAAATCATGTTATCTAGAGCAATGTCTAGGATTCAAAGTCAAGAACTTGAAAATGGTTTGTGTCTCTTTGATTAAATATATTTACCCTAACCGATGCAAAATGTTATTAGACTTCTTTAACCCTAGTGTCGGAAGCGTTACGTGTCGAGCGTTGTTCAACGAGGGACCAATGTTTTCCAGTGAATATTGCACGTCCACTCCTATCTAGTTGAACTCAATCACCTACTAGTTGATTTCAATACTCGAAATACAAAAGATAATTTTTTCAATAAAATTCATTTTAGCGATGATATGATGAGAAAATGATTTGATGACCTAAAGGACTTGTGCCTATGGAAATAATACAATGTGTAGAGACAAGGTACAGGGGTTATATATCTAATGGGACTGGAGCAATGACGTTGTAGTCCTGTCTAAAAATGCTAAAATCCCAAATCTAACACTACAACACTCGTTGAAAAGGTTTTCCAAAAACTCCAAAAGTGCAGACTCCAGTAGTTTTGTCATTCGAAAATCGTCAATTATTGTAACTGTAAGGTCATAAAACAATGAGAATCGACCCTTGTAAACTCAAGAGTGGAACTCCAATAAGGGGTGGCACCCCCTGGATTGCAGAAACTCCATGTATGGTCCATGAAAATTGTAACATGCATGGTTTAAAATCTGAGAATGACTTCCTACGACACACTCAATACTTACCAATCCTATATTCTGACCTTAGCATAGCATTTGAAATTTTGAATGCCTACTTACCAACTAATTCTATATCCAAGCATTATATACTTCACATCAGACCCTAATACGCAAATCAAATAAGCTTTAACCATCATTTCTTCTTCCTTTTTCTTTGAAACAGAGACCTTCATATCTCCTAACATGGAATTTGTTTTCGATAATATGCATTGTTGTTGTATTTGTTGTCAGTAACTTGTAATTGGAGTTGTGGAATTATGAATTCGTGGTAAAATAAGAGCTTTCTTCTTTATTTTATCAATTGTGTATCTTTGGTAAAATGTTAATTTGTTTAGAATGGATGTACTTAAATTTGCATAAATGACCTCAATACAGAATGCTTGGTTTGGGGTCAATATTGTTTCTAATTATAATTGTTTTTAGGGTGTTCAATGTAGAATTATTTTTAAGGGAAAAAAACTTTTATGTCAGATACGTATAATAGTGCAAATATCATCTTGAGATTGACTTGTAAAAAATAAGTGATTATGTGCTGAAATTGATCTGAGATCTGATTCATATATGATCCGTCAATGGAATGGAAGAGGAATGGAAGAGGAGGGACGTGGAAGTGGACACCGCTTGGCACCCGCCTGGGATGAAATCCTAGTTCTGTCCCAAGGTAAACATAAATAAATGATAATTCCCCATGATTACCACATTTTTGTGAAAGTGGTCGCTAGTCCCAGCCACTAAACTGGGCATGTTGCATGGTTGCACACAGTTGAATGCATCCTTCTGTTGTAGTTTTCCTTCTTCCTTTTTCCATATTCCACAGTTTTTCCACTTTTTTTTTATTTTTTATTTTTTTGTAGTTGGATTTTTCAAGAAGCTAGCCCAGTCTTTGTTTTTAAGCTCATTACCTGGAAAAAGAAAAATGTTGTACCATGTTTCTGAATTGTTGAGGTTTTGCTGCATTCAGAGAACAGTTTGTTGCATTGGAAATACTTTTAAAAAAGTAGTTATATTTTTTAATTTTGATAAAAAGGCTGGTGCGTAGGTTCACATAGTTTGTTGTCTCACGACCCGACGGGTTCAAGAGGGAGATCAACCGGAAATAATGACTTCACCTTTCATTCTTTTTATTCCTTCCCAACGACTGAATCAATTGATATTAATTCATAAGTTCCTATGTTCCAAAAGGCTAATCTACATTTTCAGTCACGGAGTAGCTTCTTTACCCGCACTCTTTATCACTCATTGTATATGTCCTTCTAAAACAAACTAATGAAACTAGGTTTGGATCTTTAGCAGAGAAAATAAAAGGTTGGACCATTATTCTGAAATTGTTGAGACTTTTGCTGCATTCATAGAAGAAAGAAGGGTTGCATTGCTGATTGAAAACATGTGTTTCTGCTTCGTGAAAAAGGGTTGTTTGTCTAAATTTATTCTGTGAAATTCAACCTTGTTGATGAATGCTTGAGATGATGCTTACTATTGTATTAAATCAAAATGTGTTGATTTGGTTATCTATTATACAAAGGAGAACAGTCGTGATGGGACAGTTGTCTAATATGGCAATTTTAATGACTCAGATCTTAATCTAATGCTCCAAGTTTATGTGTCACTGAATACATTTTCTTCTCTCTTCTCTCTTCTCTCTCACAAAGTAGAGAGGCTCTCCACTCTGCCTCCCTCCTGTTCTCTTTCTTACATATCCAATTCTACCTCCCACAACTTCATCGGCCACTGGCACTGTGCACCCCGCTTGCTCCCTCTGTCGAAGCTTTAATCCTCTTTGCCCGGGCATGCGACCTCTTTATCCTCAAGCTAACTATTCAGTCTTGACTTCAATCGGTGCACCTTCCAGAAGAACGATATCGCCGCAACTATCCCTGAGAATAGGGTTTATCCTCTCATCTCTTCCAATATAGAATTTCCACTTCTACTGCCAATTAACTCTTCTTTGGCTGAGGTTAGCTATTGCGTTCTTCCGTGGCGAAGCTGGCACCGGAGAATGAATTTATTCTTTTCTTTTCTGGCTTCCAAAACTGGGGGGAAAGAGGGATTGTGGGTTTTTGGGTCATTGTTGGATGAAGGGATGCCCTTGCTCTTTGATTTTGAGGGTAAGTGGGTACTAGAGCTTTTAGCAGAGGCGGGTTCATCATGCTTAGTGTTCGTTTGGTAATTTAGTTTTTAAGTTATTTTAAGTTAAAAAGTTAAAAATTCGTTTGATTGATAAAATAGTTACATAAAAAGTAAAAAAAAAAAAGAGGCCAAATAAGCCATGAAAGGAATTGATAATAATAATTATATGTAGTTATTAGTGTTAGTAAATAAGTTATGAATAAGTGTATTATTATATTTTAAAAGTGGTAGTAGTTTGAGTAGAATTTTTTGGAAATTTGTGTTTTAATTTGATTTTTTTATTTTTTATTTTTTTATTTTTATTTTTTAATTGTCTTAGATTTTTTACCAAACGAATAATTTTAACTTTTTAACATTTTTATTTAAAAAGTCAAAAAATTAAAACAATCAGAGCCATAGTATTCTTTTATTTACTTCTTGATGGGTATGGTTGCACTATTGATTTTGGCAATAACTGGTACATCTTCACAAACGTCAGTTAAAATTGGACATAAATACAGTTAAAATATTTTTTCTCTCTCTATTATTTACAGTACTTTTTTGAAGAATTGGTGTATAATTGATTCTATACAAAAATACAGTTAAAATATAAAAACACTACATAATAATAACTCAAAAAAAAATAATACTATAATTATTTTTAACGCATCACACTAAATTTCTTATTTGAATATTTATATTTTGAACATAAATACTACATTCGTAGTTCTTAGTGTAATTTAATTCAATAATTATTGCAACTTTAATAGCTTAATAATCTCTTTACAAAGTTAGATATTGTTACTTATTTACGTGGTTTGATTCAATAATTATTTAATATTATATACTGATTTTAAAATAAGAAATTTATTGTAAAAATGTATGTGTTTATATTATTCTTGTCAAAATTAAAATATAATTATATTAGAAGTATATTTTACTTATTAACTAAAACATTTAATTTTTATTATATTATATTAATAATAAATAATTGATTATTAATTAATAAAAAATATTATTTTATAAAATAAATAAAACTTAATTTTTAAATAATTTCATCAATATAAATTTCTAGAGTTGGCATGGATTTCTTCTTTTACATGCCAGTATTAGGGTTGGGCAGCTGACTCGGCTACACGCACCTGGTTTATGAGAGTAATCGTGAGGGATACTTTTTTTGATATGTTTTTTTTTTTTTTTTTTTTGTAAAAAAAAATTTAATTTCATTTAAAAGATAATAAATTTTATATTTTTATCTCTACAAAA
>JAOTRH010000020.1:2065869-2097649 GCA_034768845.1 Heliamphora exappendiculata | reverse complement strand
AATATAATTTTCTTAACCAACGCACTATCTTGGATAATTTTTTTTTGCCTTTTTTTTTTGTGTATGTGGCTCTTTTAGTCTTTTTAAAATTTTTTAATTTATTAGAAAGTAAAAATATTTTGAGTAAAAAAAAGAGAAAAAAATTTACTAAATTCAAAAATAAACAACATAAAATTTGATTAGTTAGTTTATTATACTTTATATGTTTTTTTTTTTGGTTTATACTTACGCATAGTGTGTAATAAAATTTTTTATATGCTTTTTTTTGTTTATAATGAAATCTTTTAACACTAGTTCAAACGAGCATACTTGTTTCTATTTTCATGTAAAAAATTTAAAAAAATAAAAAATTTGATAAATAATTAGAAAAAGTTCAAATAAGATGAAAAAATTATTTTAAAGCTTTATAAGGCACTTTTTTTATTTTTAATAATTTTTTTTAATTTTTAGCCAAAACAGCTATACTTTTAAATTTATTTTATTATGATGAATCAAAAAGGTAAAAAAATTTAGAGTAAAAAATTTTTAAAAAAACTAAAAGAGCTACACAAACAAAAAAAGGCAAAAAAAAATATCTCAAATGGTGTGTTGGTCAAGAAAATTATATATTTTTTTCAAATCATTTTAATTAAATGAGTTTTAAAAATATAATAATTTATTTTTTACTAAAAATAAAAAGGTAAAAAATTAATATTTCATATAGAACATTTCACTATACTCATTTGAGATAATGTTAAAATATTTCACTATATAAATTAATATTTTTTTATCAAAATTAATATTTTTTTTATCAAAATTAAAAACTTAAAAATAAAAATAAATTAATAAATTAAATTTTATGTTTTTATTTTACTTATTTTTGTATTTAGTAATTTTTTATTTTTTAATTAAAATTTTTTAAATAAAATTTTGTAATTAAAAAAAGCAAAAAACTAAAAAATAAAAAAAACATAGGGTGTAAGTGTGAAAACAAAGAAAACATGGGGTGTAAGTGTGAAAATACTGTTTTTTCATCCAAGTTAACTTTTGGACCTAAGTGTTACAAAAATAAAAAAGTAAAAATGCGCAGTGATATTTAAGAGAATAGAGGGGATGACGGTGATAAAACCATTAAATACATGGGGTGTAAATGCAATTTACCCTATATGATATGTTATTGTTAGGATTTGAACACCAATCTCCGAACGCGAACGGAAGTAAAATCACACACAAAAAAGTAGAAAATAAATAACACTGAGGATTTACGTGGTTCGGTCCACACGGGCTTACATCTATGAGCGAAAGAGAAAAATTTTACTAATGTCAAATGCAAAAGAGTACAGTACCCGTCTCCCTTCTCTCTATCAGTTAACTTCTCAATTTTTTGACTCACAGCCTTATTCTTATGACTCAACTAGTGTCTTATTTATAGGCACACACGTGGAAACTCAAATAAATTTCAGTAAGCCCATACTATAATAATTTCTATACATAAAGAATTCTAATGAACTCCTAATACTACCTCAACTTAATTACATATAGACAGAAAAATATAATAAAATACGAATCCGGTAGAATACAAGACATAGCCCAACAGCTATTTCATCTGTGATGCTTAAAAACAAAATCAATTTCAATATCCCAGCTTGATGACGCTAATTAAATTTTTTTTTTTGTAGAAACTAGTAAAATTATGGCATTAATTTTTCTCAAACAAACATTTTATTGAAATGCAAGTGAGCTTCACTTTGAATTAATGAAAAAAGATCTTTATTACATTAGTGAATTTAGTGTAGCACACAAAATTTGGATCCAATGAACCCACTATTTAAATTTAACTATAAAATCTAACATAACTGATGAATATCTATAAATGTTGGGTTTTTTTACTCAAATTTTGACTTTTCAAATTTTGGTCTGGGGATACTGACATCTTAAGGGATCAGAAGTCCGTTCGAGCGGCCCGTTGCGGAACAGATTTTTTTGTGCGGCGTTGGGGTTGATTTTTTAACCTAATAGGCCTCATATATATTGTTTTTATGTCCCACAATTGAGAGTAGAACGTGGAGAATGAAGTTAAAACGTTCAAAAACGTCTTAGACGCAGAGTGAGGCTCAGTTTTGAGATCAGAGAGTGTAGAGAGACGGTGAGAGGCTCAGTTTGAGTTCACAAATATTGTTAGGTAGGGAGTCAATCTTGTAATCCGTGTTTAAAGAGTATAGTGGATTGATTCTTCTCTCCCGTTGAGGTAGGCAATCAGCTGAATCACGTACACATTTACGTATTTGGTTGTTCTTGTTTCTTTTAGCTTCCTATTGTGGATTGAAACCTACGTGGTTTACCGTTTAGTAGCTAAAATTTGTTGATCATTATTATTTGGAAATTTGTGCCTTAAAATCTCAACAAGTGGTATCAGATTCGACGTTGTTAAAGATCCAAAGTTGTGGTAGAAGATCATACTTCTAGTTATTAGCTTAATCACAAGTTGCAGTAAAGATAACAAACATCAAGTACGAAGTTGAAAAGTTTAATGACAAGAATAACTTTTCTACGTGGCAGAGGCGGATGAAAGATTTGTTGATCCAACATGGGGTATCCAAGAAGTTACTCGACAAGGTAAAGAAGCAAAAAAAAATGACCGATGATGATTAGGATGACCTTAATTGCAAGGTCGCAAGTTCGATCCGGTTGAATATAGAAGATGAGATTATTTATAATGTACTCGATATAGGGACAGTCCACGATATCTGGCAAAAACTGAAAAATCTCTACATGAAGAATAATCTGGCCAACAAGTTGTACGTGAAGAAACAACTATATGCACTGCAGATGCGGGAAGGTCTAAAGTTATTGGAACACCTTAATACGTATAATATGCTCATCACATAGTTATCTGATTTTGGAGTAAATGTTGATGATGAGGGTAAGGCGATCCTCCTCCTGGCATTTTCTGACGTCCTATGATTATATAATGACTACTTTAATGTACGAAAAAGACACTCTAGACTTAGAAAAGGTCATCGGGACTCTTTTGTCACATGAGAAGATGAAGAGGGATAGTGAACCTAATGCAGAAGGCGTGCTGGTGGCTAAGCCTGAATCAAATAAGGGAGGGAGCTGATCAAGTGAGCAGGGTTCCAATAGTGGTAGATCTCAATCCAAGTCACGTGTAAGAAGGGATGTGGTGTGCTTCTATTGCCACAAAATTGGTCATTACAAGAGTCAGTTCCAATAATTGAAGCATCATCTAGAGGAAAAGAAGAAGGGTAAAGTGCCTGTAAAAATTGTCAGTTTTGCTGAAGAGTCGTCAAACGATGAGGTAGACAGTGAAGTACTCTCAGTTTTCTCAGATTTTAACTCTCTGTAAAAGTCATGGATTTTAGACTCAAGATGCTCATATCACATGTGTCCATTTAGAGAATGGTTTAACTCGTATAAGTCTAATAATTGGGTTACTATTCTAATGGGGAATGGCTCAATGTGTTAGTTAATTGGAATGGGTACAGTCAAAATCAGGATGTTTGAAAGGGTTGTAAGGACTTTAATGAAGGTCAAACATGCTCCGGGGTTAAAGAAAAATTTAGTTTTTTTAAGAACATTGGATTCTCTACATTATGGGTTCACAGCAGATGGTGGAGCAATTAAGATCTGTAAAGAATCTTCAATTATCATGAAAGAGCAGAAAGTAGATGGTCTCTACAAATTGGAAGGGGACAGGGTGATAGGTGCAGTTACCACTATCACACAAATTGATTTTAGCATAGACGGCACGAGACACAGACATTTGTAGTTTGGTTATGTTGACAAGTAGAGTATGTCAAAAAGACAGAAGAAGAGGGCAGCGGTCAAGGTGGTGCTTAGTCAGAAAAACTCACCCAAAAAAACAGGTGATGGCAGTTCAAGTCAACATAGAGGGAACAATCAAGTGGAGAACCTTCGTCTTACAAAAAAGTTACATGTAGCACATGAACAGTTCATGGATAAATAGCAGTGTCAGAAAATGTAGAGTCTTTACAGAAGACTGAAAAGTTAGAGTTTAAAAGATTGTCAAAAGATGAAAAGCTTGTTGATTACAGATGGGTCAAATTCAAGTCTAGTTTGAATTTGGTCCAAGTCTATTCAGGTTGAAGATTCAAAAAGGATAGAGGACCCATACCTGAAAAAGGAATGCAGGATGAGGCGGCCCGTAGATCTTCAAAGATGGTTCAGAAATTTGAGCCATGGTGCTGATTGTTGAATTTTTTGACTCAAATTTTAACTTTTTGAATTTTAGTCTAAGAATAGTGATTGCTCGAGTGGAGCAGTCAGAGGCCCGCTCGATCGGCCCGCCGCGAAACAAATTTTTTCGTGTGGCATTAGGGTTGGTTTTTTGACCTAATAGGCCTCATATATATTGTTTTTATGTCCCATATATGAGGGTAGAACATGAAGAACGGAATTAGAATGTTCATAAACATCATAGACACAAAGTGAGGCTCAATTTTGAGATCAGATAGTGTAGAGAGATAGTGAGAAACTCATTTTAAAGGTACAGATATTGTTAGGTAGGAAGTGAATCTTGTAATTCGTATTTAAAAAGTATAGTTGATTGATTATTTTCTTCCGTTGACGTAGGTAATCAGCCGAATCACGTACATCCTTACGTATTTAATTGTTCTTATTTCATTTAACTTGCTATTATAGATTGAAATCTGCGTAGTTATCATTTAGTAGCCAAAATCTGTTGATTTTTTTTATTTAGGAATTTGTGCCTTAAAATTCCAACAATAACATCTATGTAATAAGGTGTTAGATATATGGAATTGGGTTATTTTGGAAGAATTCGATGTTGACCCAACTCGTTCCAGAGGTATTACAATTTCAAATAGATTTTTTAGGCATAGTTCATGGGTTTTTTTTAACTCATTTTGACTTATGTCCTATTTGTAAGTATTTATATTCATTGTTTTTGTTAGGATTTTAAACCATTATATTATATTGTTTTATCTTTCAGTGAAATCGTCGCATTTTCATAGGCAGAACCCTAATTTTTGACGAATCACATACATTGTATTTCTGCATATAATTGCGTTATTCTTTCTTAGTGTGGTGTTTTCATTTTTGTCTCAACATAGGATTCACCATGTGCTAAAAGTTACTATTGATTAGTAATTGATATAACATGTTAGTAATGAAGTAATACCACCACCGTTGTGTTGAAAAAGTAAAGGAGAATTCCCTATGCAATCAGAGGGATCTATTTGTTCATTAAATACATCGATCAATAATTTGATGGTCTTTCAAAATATTACAAACTATATAAAGACAGATCAATAGACGGATCGATTGATAGATCGATCGATATGTTGCGAGATAGACTTAATTATAATAAATATTAGGGTTGCAGCGAGCGCGAGTTTCTTAAGAGTTTTTTTTTTTGCACAATTTTGATTTTACTCATTATACTTGTATTCTTTCTAAAAATAAAAAATTAGTGAGAAGTGTGACCCCCCGTGGACTTAAGTATAATTTGTCGAATCACGTAAAATTCTTGTGCTGTGATTTTTATTTGCATTTTTAATTTTATTTTTGTTTATTATTGTTTGTGTGGTTTCAGTTACGTATAAAATTAAAAGGTTGGTTCCAAATCTCCAACACATTGGATTCAATTTTCCTCTTCCTAATTGGAAGAAAGAACACGAAAGGTTCTATGGGCTTATTGGTGCAGAACAGAATTGGCATGATAACACAAGTAAATACAATATCTTGATTTGCCTAACATTATGGACAGGAAAGACTTTATTATTAATTTCTTCAAGAAAAAGTAATATAGAGATCGAATAAATGATTAAAAGGTAAACAAGTTGACTAAACATTCCTTGTAAGCTAGAAATACTTTCAAATGCATGGAACAATATGATACCGTATCTATTATCTTCAACCATCATTTGAGTTGGAATTAACTAACCACACTATATATGCATGCAATTTCTTGCTCAAAATTTTTTCACAAACTGAAAAAGAAGTTTGCCAAACAACGTAATATCAAATGAATCTTCTTTTGTTTTTGTTTTTTTAACTGGCCTAATGGTAGAGGCTTTTAACTTACAGATTTTCTCATTTTTAAGGTCTTAGATTTGAAACATCTTGGATGTTATCAAATTTTATGGGGTTAATTTATACGGAGTTTTGTCTTGATTTTAATTAGACTCTCTCTGTTAATAGATGTTTGGATTGGTTCCTATGAATTAACTGAGATCAGCGTAACTATCGACTCTCTTGTAAAACTACGTCTATGCGGAGCTTTGCCTCACAAAGTGGGATTGATACGTCAAAATTAGTCGAAACAATCATAAACTGTCTTGTAGAGTTAGTTTATGCGGAATTTCGTATCGATTTTAATTTGATCTTCTGCTAACAGACACTAAAATTGATTTCTGAAATTAGTCGAGCTCAGTATAAGCAGATCCAATCATCCTAAAATACAAAAAAAGAAATAAATCTTTGTTGAGAGATATGATATAATAATACTCTTTTTTTCGGACTAAGATTTTTTGTGGCGCTATTTTTGTGCAAAGCATCAATCTAAGAGGGCGCGATACAATGCATCAATCCGTGGTGCTATAAGATCTGCTTTTCCCTCGTTCATTCCTCCTGGAATCAACTTTTTTGCAATCAACGAGCAAAGTCCTATATAGCCTCTTTATAGGGCCACGCAATTCCAGACAATGATATATCTGGTGATACTTTTGATTGAATCTCTTTTCCATTTACTCTTAACTAATACCATTTTTTTTATTAAAAAAAAACATTGTGACCAATCGACTATGTTTATTTTTTTAAAATGTTCTTAGATTATGTTTATTTTATATTGCGTGTGCATCACCTCTAAGTATACGTGTATTGTGGGAGGTCAGTTGCCATGTCAAACTTGGTGTATTGACTCTCAATTGATTCAACTCATGGATGGGATTGGTTTGATTTTTCAAGTTGTGGATTTGATTGTAAAAGAAAATCGATAATATTAGATTAGTTATTGCATGAATTAGTTTAAAATTAATGCAAATCAACCAAATAAGTATTATTATTTTACTTGTTGAATTGCTACTCGGCCTGTCAGGCTAAAACTCGCTCTAAGCTTGAGCCTCGAGCAGGCTAGATAAGCCAAAACAATATTTGTATTAGGTTTGGATATATATTAAAGCTCGGCTCGCTCAATAGCCCAGTCCATATAATCCGACCAAAAAACCAATCAAACTCTACCATAATATGAATCTATCTAAAAAATACTATAACTAGTACCTATACACAAAATTTCTCATTTTATTGTGCTTAGCTCACGTCAGCAACACCAGTTCATTAATAGCCTTGACCGATTTTTTTTTTTTATGTATATGTAATAGCAGTAATAGTATTCTTTTTTTTCCTATATTTTTCGAGTGATCTCATTTAATACCATACTTTTAGAGAAAGAAAAATATTCAAGTAAATAAATAAAATATAATGTGTATATAGACATTTTTAGAGAGAAAAAAAAACACACACACACACATATATATATATATGAGAAATAGTATATGTATATAGCTATATACTGAATTCATTTCTCCTTATTCGATTTATCTCTCAATATGTGTATCTTTGTTATTGTTAGAAATTTTGCCCTCGACAATATTCGCTATTGTTTGGCAAATCTATGACAAATAATTATTTAAATTATTTATTCTATTTATTAATATTTTGACAATTGTTTTGTTCGAATTTTGTGTTTAATATTGCAGGGCCGCGCAAAAGAAGCAAAAAATATCAAAAGATAACCCGCGGTGTTAGACCGCCCGATAGACCGCTTGAGCGATCCAGTGAGCAGTCTATAGCACCTCTCGGTATCTCAGACTCTGCAACAAATTACTGCAAGCAGAACTTCACCGCTCGAGCGATGAAAAGACCACTCGAGCGGCCCTCGGTGAGACAACTTTTAAATACAGCAACAGTTATGTTTTTTGGCAGACGTCTATAAATAGGACAGTTATGGTTACATATTTTGATAGCCTCATTATTATATTCAGAACTCCTAGCCGCTAGAGAGCTGTTCAGATTATTCGACATACTCGTAAACCAGTCTACAACTTGATGAATATTTAGTTTCCTTTCAATCTAGTCTATCATCAAGCATTCAAGCCTTCAACGATCTGTCCGTGTTCGTGGAGTCGTTTGAGAGGATTCTCAAGTGTTCGAAGTTTGGTGAAGGATTCCGTCGGCATTGAAATCCGGTGGTAGGTTTCAGCGACGGTCAAGCACAAAAGTTGGTATACATGAATTCGGCAGGAGTAGGTTTTCAAACATTTGGTTGTGGATGCAACGTCGTTTGTAAGATTCTCTTCTAACCACCAATATTATAGTGTTTGATTTTTTAGACCCAAAGTGATTTCGTGATTTTTATTCGATTTGAAATTTTTTATGTAAAAATCGCCGTCTCATGTGTGATCATAATTGTTTATATCTCTACTTGTATGTTTGGTGGTTTAGGCTTATTTGCAACGTTTAGTTTATTAAAAAAAATTAATTAGTACAAATTAATCTACAAATGAAATTTTCCAATTATCCTCTACAATGAGCTTTTTGCAATGCCACTTAAGCCTATGTTTGGGTTAGCTTTTTTTGAAAACTTAAAAAACTTACTTGTTTGGCCTCCTATTGTAATTAATTGGTTTTTTTTATATTTTTTCACATCTACTTTTTTATATAAAAGCCAAAAACTCAAAAAATTTAATTAAAAAAAAAACATAGCCCAAACACAAGCTAAGAAACGCACAAGGCAAGATGGACAATAAAAGCGGCAAGAAGAAGGCAAACAGAAGGAGGATGGGAGTTCTCTTTCTATTGCCTTCCTTTTCTACTTCTAGACTTGTTCTTCGACTGGATAGCGACCCCAAGATCTGATTCATCAATTTATGAATCCATGACGAGCATTAATTCTCAAATATTGGGTAAAATTTTATAAAGCATGAACAGATCTTCCTCTTGCTATTTTTTTGGTCCTGTTTAATTGTCGGCCTGCCCTTGACGTGCCTACTAATTCATCTAGGCTAAGTCTACCGGGTATAGCTTGAACTTAATTATTTTAACTCAAGTTCAAGTCCAAGTTCAAGCCCAATTTACTTGGCCCATCATATAAAATAGCCCGTTGGGCAAAACTTAATGGGCAAAGCCTGTAGATGAGCTTATATACTATTTATACTTACTGGGCTGAGCTGAGCCGGGCCACCCCGTTGATGACCCTTACAATTAGAAAATGGAGCCATATATGGTTGAATGAAGACAGTTTGTTTACTTATAAATTCTTGTTCTAGTTGTACTTGCCTTCGTTATTGATCACATCTTATGCTATGCAGCTTCATCTAACTACGGGGCTTCTATAAATATAAGTTCAAAGACCATATATATATATAATTTTTAATAATTAATGGAAAAAAGAAAAAATAAATACTTACGTAATTAATTAAAATATGCACTTCTTTTGGAGAATTCAGATGTCAAGGGATCTGCAAGGTCTTTTGGTCACCTCCCAGAGAAGAAGACTACCAGCTATTTTAAACTAATTAATTAGGAAAATCAGTTCTATTCTTTGTAAAACCACACAGTGACAGGAGATTCCTTTGCAACTTGTGCTTCCTATTAAAATGTCTGGAGGATGTTTGGCAATTGGCAATTTCTATGCTCTCATGCTAAGCTCCGTTTTCGTTGGGCCAAAGGCCGAACGGGTTCGAGGCCTTAACTAGGAATAAAAAAAAATTGGCAACTTTTGCCTATTAGTACCTCCTTATATACAAATTGTGGAACCCATTCTATATAAAAAGACTTCAACAAATTTAATTTTCCTTAAAAGTTGGTTAAAATACCAACTTCGGAGAAATTGACACCAAGTAGAAAATAGAAAATTAATCTAATCCCATCCAAAATACTAAACAAGACTAAGGACAAATTTGTTCTACCAGATTAGGGACTGAGGGAGAATTAAGTGTTACAAAATAAAACCAAGTAAAAATGGAAGACTGATCCCCTCCTTAATAACAAACAAGACTTAGATTGAGGGGTTAGGAGAAGACTAGGAAACACCAGAATCATCAAAACATATTCACTCACTAAAATAAATAATTTAATAATTTTATATTTGTATCGCAAAACTCAAACTAATAATTTAGTAAATTCAAAACAATTCTTGGAATAACCAGATTTCAAATTATTTTTCTTAGTTATCCGACGATCAACAATAACTCTACAATTCTTATTCTATTGTTTTACCTCAGTCTAACCAAACATAAATCAAATTCCCCACTATATACATAACAATATTCATAATCTCCTATTAAAAAAATCATATGAGATTCCTGATATTATAACTTACCTCTTATTATATTCAATTCTATCCAGAATAACAAACAATGTTAAGTGTATAAATTAAACTGATGAATGAAGCACTTTCATTTGGGATAAAACCAATGGAAAAACCAGGAATTGACAGAGAAGGGGCAAAACTACTATATTCAACAAATTCTTTGATTGAATTTCTTGGCCACACCAAGAAATATTTTAGGCCCTGACATCATTTGGTTCATTTTTGTTTCCTTGAAGCGACTAAAAGGCCTAAATAGGCAATAACTACATGAGCTTTTCTGCTGGGTCGTTGCCATCCTTTTTCAAGTATAAGAACCAATTGTGCCTCCATTAAAGCCATCTTCAGCTCCTGCAATGTCTCATCGAATTCCATCCACCAGGATTATACATGCCATGTGAAGTGTTAGGCATGGGGACATCATCACCACCGCTGACCGAAGAACATGTTCATGAAGTATCTTGATGGATTGAAGCCACTCAGAATCACTGCAAAGCAACCCAATGAGATGATTTTCCTTGGTAATGAATAAAACTAAAGACGCTATTTTGTTGTTCATCCATAAGTTGTGGACCCCACAACATCTGTTATTGCGGGGGGTTCACAACTTATTAGTTGTTGTGGGGTTCACTACATATGCGAGTATCAAATATGGATACAAATTGTGGGGTTCACAACTTATCAGTTATTGTGGAGTCCACAACTTCTGTGTATCGAGAATGGAGTACAAAATGCAAGTGTCCCCGCCTTGGTAATAGTTAAAAATGCAAAAACAGAATCAATGCAAAAAAGCAGGCATGTGACACTCACAGATAGGTGAAAGGATGATGACAATGCCAATTGGATACAAGAAAAAAGTGGTCCGTTCCAGAAATGGCAGTACTGCAGCAGGAAACACATTATGAGAAAGTTTGTCAGTGAGATCAACCTAACGGGCCCATCCCGTGAACCATAGCAAGTATGCAAGGCTGTTGATGATTCAATCAAGATCCAGTTCAGACCTTGAATCCAATTCAATAAAATCTGGAGGCAATCAAAATCCAATTGAAGAAACCCAAGATCAAAATCCAATCTACAGATGTTAAATCCAATTAAGATCTATTTAATAAACGTAGTGAGAATATAACCTTTTTAAGATTAAAACAACTATTAGTATTAACTTTAGATGTTCAAATCCGTGTTCTTTATATTTGTCTAAAACTCAATCAATGTGGATTTCACTTGTATGTTAAAAGCCTTGTACTATGCATTTGTTTTAAACTCGGATCAATTTGGATTTCTAGGGATATTATCAAATTTGAAATACATCCGTGTCAAGTAGGACCATCAAATTCCTATTCAAATTTGAATCTTGTCATAAATACACAAAAAACCCTTGGCGGGGATAACCTCATTGAGTTTTTGAATGTGGACTTAATGGAACCCATCACGTGAACCTTCGGTATCCAAATACTATGCGCGGAATACATGAGATGCCACAATCCAACCTTACCGACCCAAGTATCCTTCATTTCATTCTAAACGAAAACAGTATCCTATGTGATTTAATTTAGCTTACCATCATAACCTAAAAAACTGAGATAATGATAGTAGGAAATGGCCACCATAAAAAGCAAATACGACAGCAAAACCGGGATGAAACCACGAGCTATCAGAAGTGGTGATAGAAAATTTAGCTTACCATCATAACCTAAAAAGCTGAGATAATGATAGTAGGAAACAGCCACCATAAAAAGCAAATTCGATAGCAAAACCGGGATGAAACCATGAGCTATCAGAAGTGGTGATAGAAAATAATGTATCACTGCAAAAAATTAAAGGCATCAGTAACATTCAGGTCCATAAGTTATAGTTGAAAAAACCAAGAGTGAACAATAGTTACCGTAAAGCATAACGAACATTGGGAAGAAAGAATTGCAGTGTACATCAAAAGCATAAAGCCTTCAGAAATGTCGTCCCAAACAAAGTGAATCAGCAAACAAACGTTAGAAAATAAATACAAAAATAAACCAAGGATTAATTCGTATTAATTTAATGAAACTAAAAGAAATTATAATCCTGGGTATGGGCTACAATTATCAGTTTTACACTATGAAACAAACCCCACACATCCACAATAAACCCACACAAAGACATGCATAAAACTGATTGGAATATGCGTGACAAAACTTGCAAAATAACTAAAGAATTGGGATGTGCAAAGTTTCCGAACTTGCCATTCAACCCTTTGCTCCACCACGTGACTATTTAGAGCTTCCTCTCGAAGATAATTATTTGTCAGAAACCTGCACAGACATTGGCAAATGGAATTTGGCATCACAATGTTTGACAATGACAACAAGAAAAAGAGAGGCATTACGCTTTATGTTGCAGCTTGCGTTGTAATTGGAATCTGTCAGTCAGCTGGAAGTTTAAAGGACGTTATATTGTTGATAATATTCTTGCTTCATGCATATTTGTTTTACAAAGTTTTCTTCAGCAAATGGCATGCTATTATCAAGATTGTCTATTTGTTTTGTTCTGAGTGTGGTGGATGAAGGAGGTGTGCCTCCTTTGTGAGACTCCATTTTCGGCATCATTATCATGTA
Organism: Heliamphora exappendiculata; assembly: GCA_034768845.1. Classification (NCBI taxonomy): domain Eukaryota; kingdom Viridiplantae; phylum Streptophyta; class Magnoliopsida; order Ericales; family Sarraceniaceae; genus Heliamphora; species Heliamphora exappendiculata. The sequence continues at coordinate 2,084,710 of JAOTRH010000020.1, read as the reverse complement.
CCAAGCCTTTCATGACATGTCATACATTTTGGGCATTTCGTATTGCGTGGCATTTATCTTGAATATTCTACATGTTTAATCAAGGTCCATTCGAAACAAATTTTGTGAAGTGTAGGTTTAACTGTAATGTCTTGAAGAGTTATTTGTAAGAGTGTATTTTAGTGAGAGGAGCATTTCACAATTCATCAAATTGCATGCAAACCTCTTCACAAGTGTATCACTATGCCTTGCGTGGCTCATTTCCCCCAGCTGTAGCCTATGTTACACGGATACGGGAATGGGTGTCGGGTGCGGGCGTGTATCTAGGGATCAAACATATGAAACCTCAAAACTAAGGATACACAGACTCAGCTAAAACATATCCAAAATTAGATATAGTTGCGTGAATATAGGGAAAAATGAGTTTAGTAGCAATCCATAAAATAATATTTCAATTTCTTCAGATATTTATTGATTTATACATACTGATTTCTCACATCAGGTATCTGTCAATTCTTGATAGCTTTGTTGCACCGAATAACTATAAGCCACATATTTGATTTTAATGTATTGTCTCCACTCCACTATTTTATCATGATTGAAATCTTAGCCGTATTCAATAAAAAGTAACCATACCCGACACATATATTGTACCCATACCCATATTGTGCCATAGGTACTCCGCCAAAAATGGCGAGTACGTGTAACATAGTTTGTTGCATAACTCTTTACATACATGTGCACATAACAGACTACGTCGTACATTTTGTGGTTTCAGCACCATCTAATCTTCTCCTTCTATTTGTTACGTCTATTCTTTTCTTCCTCTTTCCCTTGGTTCGATTGGCTACCATTGGAGGAGTCGAAGAAAACCTTGAGGAAACTATGTTGTTTTAGTCAGTCACAAAACACCAACTCAAAAATCCTTCTTATGTTGGTAAGGATTGGAGCATCTATTGAATTATCTTCTAGAGCGCTCAATAGATGCATATTTATAAACATTCTCTCTTGCATATACATATATACATATACTTCGGTGCATGCATTGGTTATCTTCAGGATTAGCATGCTTGTTTGGTGAAAAACCTTGAGTTTGATCTTCACTTTTTAGTCATTAAACTTGTTGGGTGAAGTTATTCTTAAATTTCATGCATCACGAGTGTGTTAAGAACATCAATCAAGTACAAGACCAGAGGAAGAAGATGCTGGGTCTGAACCAGGAAGACCACTAGTTGACCCGCAGGAAGACCACTAGTTGACCCGCTGCTAGTTGGGCGACCGGCCAGTAGTGATGGGGACACTGCTGACCAAAAGGCTTTGTATGTTGTTTTTCTTGGTTTCCAAATTTTCTCAGTGTTGTTTAGAATTTTAAAAATAGTTCTTGACCTAGAAATTCTTGAAAATTTTACTGGAGGTCATATGGGTAACCAGCCCGAGTTTTTGATTGCTATGCCCAAGTAGTTTTGCCTGAAATGGATCTTGTTTTGCCTGATAATGGGTAATAATGCAAGCTATGCTCGAGCTGGTTGCACCTACCAGGTGATATAGAGTAGCCCTCATCATTCCCACGCCATATATGTGCTGATGAGCGAGGTTGTAGTACTATCAGATCTCTCGAACAGAAAGTATACGAAACGAGCGTTGTTTTGCCCGAAACAGGATATTGTTGCAAGCTATGCTCAAGTTGGTTGCACCTACCACTGGTGATAAAGAGTAGCCCTTATCACATTCACGCCATAGATGTGCTCACAAGCAAACTCCCAATCGTAAAGTACATGATTACTTGGTCACTGTAAAACATAAGTGTGTGAATAACTCACTTTTGTTTTTGAAAGTGTGTGATTTTGGCTTTAAGGCCTTTTGATACAGAGAAATATTCACGATAAAATACATTTGCACTCCCTCTATTATAGCGAAATCACACTGTCACCTCCATTACTCTATGAAATACCACTGACTTCCCTAGTCAGTTAACACATTTAATAAAATAAATTTACTGAAGGCACAACTCAAAGGGGAACCAATTACGACCAAATTGGTGATTTAGGTGTTGTGATTAGTGGTTTGAGTATTGTGATTGTTGGTTTAAGGGCTGTGATTTTTCCACTTGTGATTGTGATTTCTCGCATGACATCTTATTCACCTCTTTTTTCTCTCTCTCTCTCTCACTGTGGCAAGATTATTTGACTGGAAAATGGGGCTAGGGCAGGTAGAGGTGGGAGTTTGGGAAGAGATAGGAGCTGGGGTGATAGTTTTTCAATGATGGCTAAGGTTGAAATTGGGGTTGAATAGAGGTATCGGCAAACTTGTCATTTGTGATTATATTTGGATGACGCCATGCATTTTCGTTTGTCAATTGACCGTCCACTAACGAAAGGGGTAAACGGTTACACATTTTTATAAAGTTAAGGTGTGTAGAGTATTTCAAGAGTAAATGGAATAATGGTGTAATTTCGTTATAATATATTTATGTATGAAGTTAAAAGTTCTAAGAATTAAACTGTGAGATTTCTAAATGAAATCCATTTCTCTATTATCGAAATGTGAGTTTGCTTTAAAGCATAATACTTTAGACTTAAAAAGGTATCTATTGTTGGAGATAAAGCATACAGTATAATGTGCTTTAGGGGAAATTTATTAATGCATTTGAGATGCAATACTTATAATAGTTATCTATATTATTTTTGTGAAACTGTTTCCATATTGCATTTATTGCGTATTATGTCGAACTGTTTTTTAACTTTATATTCAATTCGGATTGCATATTGTAATTCTCTATAATTCTCTCTTTTTATTAGGATGCTAAGTATACTCTCCTATAACCTTCTTGGTTGCAACTTATTATTGTTTGAGCTAGAAGCTGGTCCACCACAATATGTGCCAGAGGTTGGAGGGCTAAATGCTTAATGGCTTTTGATTTGTGTAACTTCTTGTTGTACCTTATCCAGTCTTTGTGGATTTGTGTATCGTGCCCTTGAACACGTGTGTGGTGCGGGATTGTGATCCCCATTAAACTCGCTTTACTTATTTTGTTGTTGTTTAAACTTATGCTTGTCAGTTTTGGCTATATATTATATACTATATTACTATGTTTGGACCAGGTGTCTCTGTTGTGTTTGCCCAGGCTGTGTGTCGTTGCGCCCCTCTGCGTAGGTGAAGTACTTGCGGGAGTAGGGTGTGATATCCTTGACGTAGCTTATATGCTAACCCCTAAACTTGAACTCTTCTCTTTTATTATAAAATGCTATCTTACCACTCCAAAGAAAAGGAACTGTTCTTTTTATTATATAATTGCCTCTTCCCAATCGAAGAAGAAAAGGGATCCTAATGTTTTAAATTATATATAACGTCTGACTTCCACTCATACATAACAAATCAGTATCATACAAAGCAAATTGGGTGGATAAATTGGTATAGTAAACCAAAAGAAAATAAACAAGAATGTAAGCAACTTCAATGATATGATAATTATCATGTAATTTATATTTGTAGTGTCTCTTACCAACAACATGTGGCCAGAACTACTCCGGTAAGTAAAAAATGGATCACCAATACTGAAATAATGACAAAAAATGCATGTGCAGTGCTATGATCATACCTGAAATAAATAACATCACGAGATGGGATTAGAATAAGCATAAAAAAGCATATAAAACAAAGCACAGAGTATTTATTCAAAAGTTCAAAAAGTTCAACCTATGTTACATTATTACATGGACTCGGGTAGGAGTGTCAAATGGAGGTCTAAGCTTCAAATTATCCTAATCTCCATGTTCAAAGGCACCAAAACATGGCTATAGTCCATATTTTTTTTTATAGTATTTTTATAAGAGAACAACAATGTTTACACACTTAGTCATGTTACACAAACTGAGGCTCATGCATGGTTAAACTTGGCTATTTAGGCATGTTTAAGGGACGCACACATATCCCGTACTTTAGTCCTTAAAGTGTCTGACCTGGGTAGTTTACAGACTTAGAAGCGTTCTTGTAACATAAATTATAATAAGAGAGAAGATAATTCAACTCAATTCAAAAGGAGTGCATGCATGATGAGCGTTGACTTATATATATACATATAGGTATGTGTGTGTGTGTGTATATACATACATTTTTTATAAGTAACCCTAGTACATTTACTTATCAAGAATCACGAATGCAACCCCCTGAAGCCCTCTGGCAGGTGAAAACTGGCAAAGATCACGTCGCCAAACGAGATTTTGGTAGCTAAAGAAAAATTGTGATGGTTATGGACCATGTGATTCTTAAACATCAAAGTAAAAAAAGTGGCAGATTGGTGAATATATGGGAAACTTACGCTGCACAGTAGGCCAAGGTAGAAACAGCCAAAAGAAGACTGCAGACTACAATGAAGGCTGGATCATCACGTGCCCATTGATTCTTGGTTTCTGAGACAAGAAAAATATAGGTGAACAACCATCCAATGCTACTACAAAGATTAGAATTTCCACATATTCATTCAGTTTAGGGAATAAAGACACACAGGTTGATTTGGAAGAGACCTCAAGGACAAAATCTAGTCAACAAAGTTTGACCAATGTGCTGCTGCTCTCCATACGTTATTGTTTGAGCAATTATGCATCAACAGAGACCTAACTGAGCAAAAGCTATGCCAACTTAACGAGACAATTAGAACAAGGAAGAAAGTCCAATGATGGCGCAGCCCTAGACTAGTTACAGTGCAATTATTCACTTTGGATGCCTAAGGATCCAAATCTTGGGAAGAAGCCTTCTTGGCTAATAAATGTGTTTGGTAGTTATTTATTTTATTTAATATTTAGTAACAGTTAAATTAAATATTTAATCAGGTTATTTTTAAAATTTTCCTAATTTATTAGGGTTGTTAACCTATAAATAAGAGGATTTGCCATTGTATTAGTCAGATTGGAATTAATAAAGTTGAGAGTTGATTAAGACTATGGCCTTTTTGTGATTAGGGATGTAGCATTTGTGTGTTTCTTCTCTCCTTTTCTCCATCACTATTTTGTCCCTCTTTCCAAAAGTAATAAACTGATGGGAATTGAATATTGAAAGAATGAGTTGCAGAATTATTAGCACTTCCAATTTCCAAAATAATTAGAAGGTAAAGCTAGATGAAATATTAGTATGTAATGCTATATATACATACAGATCTATCTATATATATATATATATATAGATAGATAGATAGATAGATAAAGAAGATAAAATTTTCCTTCATTTTGAATAAATTTCCTAGTAGTCAAACTCTTAACTGCTAACTTCTTTTGCTTGAACATACCATCTTTAAAGAAAATAAACCACAACACTGGCACTTTATAGCAAATAAAGAGTGTACTACACTCACAAATAAGATCTTTCTTGGTCTCTTGGTCAGTCAAATGTCAGGGCTTTCCATTGAGGAGACTATTGTTCTATGTTTTTGGACATTTTCAAATAATGTTTAGTTGATGCGTCAAATAAGTCTTAAACTGAACGTCCAAAACATGTTGTAGGACCAATGTTGCGAGAACTCTACACTTACCGTAAGCGTGTATGCATCTAAACATCGAACTCATGAATTCCCATACCCAAAGCAAACTAGATCTCATATTTCTTGAATACTTATGTTATCTCTTACTGTAAAACAGTATTTACTAATAATATAGCGCAAGTTATGCATAAAATGCAAGTCTTATGCATAGTCATACAATAAATTTGACCAGGAGGGCATTACTACTAACTGGAAATGGCTTTGGAAACTGAAAATCCCACAAAAGCATAAGGGATTCTGTAGGATTGTTTTGAAAGAAAGACTTCTTACTAATTGTTTGAGAGCCAAGAGAAGAATTGACACTAGTGCTAACTGTCCCAATTGCAACCAGGCTATGGAGGGCATGAACCATCTGTTAAGGGGTTGAAAGAAGACAGAGGAAGTGTGCGTGGCTATCAGGAACAGGAAGTGGTATAGAGAAGGTTTGAACAAACCTCTCCAAAATTGGTTGGAAGACAATTTGAATATTTGTGCCCACTTATGAGGAGTATGTCCAACTAGATAATATTAGACACATATCTACTGTTACCTTAGCTTCGAGTGTCCTTACTTAACAAATTCAAAAGAGTGTACATAACATAATGTTGTTATTGTATCAATATTTCTCTCAATTTGAGTTCTTGGTTCGCATTTATGTTGAGGGAAGATAATATTATCACTCTTTGAGGTGCATAAAAGACGTGGCAAGGATGCTTCTAAGGCTCCCAGTCTTCGTTCAACACATGCAAGATGATGCAGGACCACCCGGAACCTTGCATAATGAAGTTCACAATCATCCCAAGCCATAAATTACATAGACGTTACTATTTCCCAACCAACCCAAGTCTTATGCAGTATGTAAATGATACGCACTTCGATGTAAAATGTATATATTTTGAAGATCTTTCATGATTCTCTAACATGATTTAACCCTAGTTGTGATGCGTAACACAATCTAAGTGTAAAGCATGCTTATTTTTCTACTTCCTTCTTCCCATTAAACTTTCTACTCTTGTAAACCATTTTTTAACCATAACAATATCTGTATATCACTTTTCTACCAATAAATATCGCACTAGACTAACTCAATTTGTCAACCATTGAACTGTAGCAACCCAAAGGAATCATAAAATCCCAAATTCTATGATCAGATATTGTTCATGGGCACTGTTCGCATCCCAAAACATCTCTTGAAGTTTTGCCTTTGATTGATATATTACACCATTGTAGACCCTTAAAAATTCAAAGTTTTTTCCACTGTTAGCCATGAAAAACTTACCGTAACCAGCTAAAATTCCTTTTTACCACTGCTCATTTCAATTGAGGTAATATAGCTTATAGGAGGGTGTTCTTTGCACTTGTCCTGCATTAACTTTACACATTTTAGGCGAAAGCCAAATATACATTGAAGCGCCCAATAACACGTGTGTGCATCAAAATATATACATGTTACATGTCATATAGGCAGCTATTTCTTATTATTCGCTTCAATATGTTTATTGCTTGCACCCTTTTAGGGTTGTTTATCTCCACATATGCAAGATAAGGTCGACATGAGGGACAGTATGAGTCCTTGATAGCATCATTGGGTCCCATTCTATAACACCTTAAACTTTTTTCCAAAAGTGTAAATCATGGAATATAAATAATCACTGAAATTGCAAGAGAAATGATCATGCAAATTTTAATCCAAAAGACAATTTTAAATCTCATACAAGTAGTAAGAAGCCCATTAGGTTACAAAGAAAAAAAGGGGGATGGGAAAGGTTATGACAAAAGCAAATCTTCATGGATGCTAGCAAATACAAGTAACTATGAAACTAGGACTTGCTTGTTGTGGGAGGATTAGGAAGGGATTGGATAGGATTAAAGGACATAAGGGTCCACCAAAAAATATTTGTCTCCATGAACGGTCCCATGTTTGTATCGTGGGACGCTGACTAATAGTCTGGTATAATCCGGACTATTCCCAAGACAACTAATATCAGCCCCCCAGGGTATTATCAGTATCAAATTCCAGATTATCTTCCATACTTATTTAACTCCCAACAACAACTCTATAACTCTTATTCAATTTTTTATCACACTCTAACTAAACATAAACCAAATTTCTCATTATATATATCATTATATCCATAATCCCTTGATATTTAAAAAAAAAAAACATGTGAGACTCCAATATTATTTATCCCTCTTATCCTATTCAATCCCTTCCGCAATAACAAACAAGCTCTAAAGATACAAAGCATGTTATCCTCATTTGACTTGACATACAAAACCTCTTCTTCAATAACATCCAAACAAAATATTCAAAACTTGGACAACATATAAGGGTCAACATCACCGACATTAAATTTGCAAGCATCACTAGATTCAAACATATGCAACATTGGCATTGTATTTCTTTCCTGAGCATGCCACAATAGTAGTGTTTAAAGTTTCCAATAAATTAAAGAACCATATCCATGATTTAGTAGAAGTTTAAGCCTTGTGCAACTAAAGAAGAATAACATCCTCTCTACACTAGAATCCCATTATTGTCAACAGCGGAAAACAATCCCTGCATCTCTGTAACTTCAACAATTCCAATTTCGACATTGTTTCAATCCAAACTTTCAAGAATTGAAATGTGACACATGTACAAGCATGCAAATGTAGCTGCTTTTAGGTAACATAAAATTAGAGATTTTGTATGGCACGCCAAGTAGAAAGGTTTTGATTGTATGATTTCAGACACTATACTTTTGCCTTCAAGTAAAAAAACACACCATCGAAAATAACCGAACGACTTCCAGAAAATGAGAGGCAGACTTACGCTTGTGGTACTTAGTGTGCTGGTAACTTCATCCATTGTATAGTTACACATGCAAAAAATCAGAACCAACCATTAGCATTCTCTAAACAACAAACTCAAAAAACTTAGTAAATACTACATTTGACATGGTCCCGGACTGATTTTGATTCAATAAAAGGTGCAACCTAACAAGAATGCCAATCCTAGTCAAAATCACCATAACATCATTCAGCTATGACAGTTCAAGCCATAAGTACCAGAACATAATCAGGTATCCATCCCCTCTCATAAAACCTAAAACCACTCGAGACTTGATGGTTGCTGCTGATAAACATAGCCAATAAAAATCAATGGGATAACTATACCATGTAAAGCATACACTAAAAACTCTTATTGTCAATGACGTTGGATGTTACCAAGGAGTACCTTGAAATATAAAAAAAATGCATACTTGAGAGAGTAAATAAATATGCAAACAAAGCAACTTTTAACTATTACTAGAATGGTGGTGCATACGATGTGAGGGCACACGAGTATAAAAAAGGTAGGAGAGTAAAGAAATTGAAAGTTCTTTAATCAGATAAAGAGTACACGTCAAAGTTATTTCGATGATTTTAAAATGGAGATCAAGAGGATGGAAAAGGTTTCTTGGTTGCTCCGCCTTACTATGTAGGATAGAATCTGTTATAAAATACTTTGTTGTAATGAGTCCAGTACCTATCAAAGGAGACAATAAACCACACGAAGGTAAAGAAGTTAACAAATCAATCAATGTTTTCCATTATTTCCTTTGAAGTGATGGAATTCAATTGAGAGCGAGAACAGTCGTGTTAAACCAATACCAACACCAAGATCTAAGCCAGCATTTTTTTTTTACTTCATGGGATTTTTTGGGGATGACAGAAGACAGTGCCCTAATTTGGTAGAGAGGTACCGCGTAAGAAATGTGTACCTTGGGGGAAGAGAAATAGCCCCTGTTTTCTTTTTAAACCAGGTAAAAGATTTCATTGCAATATAAATAACATGACCGAATGGCCTAAAAGCTAGATGAACAGAGTGGTGCGGGTCAATTTCATAATTTGGCCTCAATTGGAGACAAAAATTATAAGTAGAGATCAGTAGAGCACTGTATCTAGCTTGTAGGCCATTTGGCCCAGTTCAAATTAGATAACAAAAGTCTCACACCTGTATTCTAGACAACCACAGATAGGAGATCTGTAGCCCTAGCTGAAATACAAAAACGGACTACAAATTATCAGTATCAATGTATTCAAAGCAGAAAGTGGTTAAATCAACGCAATATGATAACCAGAAAGGCAGAAACTAGTACGGCACAAACTTTAAGAGTTTAGGGATAACCCAACAATAAATATTTTCTGATTCTGATACTCTCGTCAACATAGTAACTCTTATGCGTATGAACATTCATAATAAGAGCAATTACTGCCACCACTACAATTTGACAACAAGAATGTTAGTAATGATAGCAGAGGCATGGATACATACACAATTTTAGGTGAGGTGCACAGATGAAGCATCTGCCAAAAGGTATATTCGATATCCATTTGTTGCCACTACAATTAACCAGCCAAAAGAAAAATACTTATAAGAGGAAGCAAAAGCAAAAAGAAAAATAGTTGAAGTAGATATTTTCAATATGCATATCCATTTATGAGAGAGCAATAAGAAATACCATATGACTTCAATTAACTTCTAATGCAAAGATATAATCATTAAAAAATAAAAATTAGAAGAGATAGCATCAGATTCTTGGTTGTAGCATAAAAATCTTGATATCCTGTGTCTTAATGGATAATTTAGTTCATCACCACAATCTGCTAGTCCATCTACCTCTCTCTCCAAAAGATAACTAGTTAAAGAGGGGCCTCAGGTGAGTTTTACCGCCAGAAATAATTTACTAACAACACAAGGTTAAATAGCTACGCCAATCTTAACTATCACTTCATTGAAGCAATCACATTTTTTCTTTTTTTGTGTGTGTGGCAGGGTGGGGGCTGGGGATGTTGAAGAGTGATGGGTGGAGAGGGTAGCAATATCAAGTTAAGCTAGTTTTTAAGTCTTCAAACTTTTGCAGTAAGCTTTTTTTGTGAAGGTTTATGATGCCAAACCAAAGAAGGAGAAGAAGAGAGAAGGAACACGCAAGGAGGCCACAACAAACACACTTAATATTATTGATTAAAAACTGGCGATTACATTAATAACCACCCTATTTATAGGCTAACCCTAACATAAAAAGAAAATAATAAATAATCTACACATTATCCACATAACTCCTACTAAAATAAATTATCTACCAAGTACAACTATTAAACCAAAATTATTTCATCACTCGTGCCGAGCCCATGGGCTCTCAAGACTTCCAAATTAGATAGCAACTCTCTAACCAGTCAACGGATGCGCCATCAACTCTCCTCCACTAAAAAGAATTGGACTCCAACGAGTTAGGAGCACGACTAAGGATAACATCACCAACAAAGAGTTTTTCTTTAACTTGACGGTACATCAATCGGTGGCACAAGTAAGGCTGTACTTCGTCTTGCCATCAAAGCTTAAGAAGCATTACATCACACATTACCATCTTTTTGAACTTGCCTATAGTGAATGTAAACATGGCACCATTTGTTAATTTTGAGCTTTGTATTAGTGAATGGTGATCCATGCCACATGATAAGGTGCAATGTGGGGTGTGGCTCAACCTTCAAACTCAATTTCTTCACAGCCTCCTCGAACACAACACTAGTGCAATTCCTAGTGTCAATCACTAAAGAGCACACTTCATCACTACACTTTACTTTCTATGAAAAAATTGTCCTCATAGCTCTCTAGGCTTCTTCTTATCTTGCTTGTTTGATAAGCAAAGGAAAAATAATGCCAATTGCTTCATCATTAAAGTCTTATCTAATTCGGGATCAACAGGTTCAATATTTTCCAAGTCAAGCTTCAAATTCTTAGTATATTGCATCCCTATAGCAGCATTATTCTCAACCACACCAACTGCCTTCATGGACATATTGATTTTTGGAGGAAAGAACTTCCAAGCATGATGTTCAAAACCCTAACAACTAAAACGCTTAGACTTAGCAACACCGCCAATGTAGTCAAAAAAGGAGTACGAGTAACACGAGACTTAGCAAAACCTCCGAATCATAGTTTTAAATAGCGATAGCAGTCGGCGTAACGGTAACGATAGCGGTGACGCGGTTTTGAAGCGTAACGGCCGTAGCGTAACGGTAGCGGTACCCAGAGCCGTGAATTTTTTTATTTTTTGCACAACTCAATAAAAAATAACCGATTTACATCTTTTTATTTCATAAATATATTTATTAAAATTTAAAATAAATTTTGATGAATTTTGTTTACTTTTTAGACATGATTTAATATATGTCTTAATTTTTTTGCTATATAAACTAGTTCAAATTAACAGTTCAATTATTTTTTTGTAGTAATTAATAAATTTATGTATTATAAATTCATAATGTACAACTAAAATGTCATTAAATTTTTAATAACTATAAAGTATATATACATTAAAGCACAATATTTGATTTATTATTTAAATTTTAATTTTGAATTGACTATTTCAAAATTTATATTGTTGTTGAACTTTAATTTGTACAGATCTATTTTTTTTTTAGGGGGGTTATAAACAAGCATAGATCTTGAATATTTTTTTTTTAAACAAAATACCTGAATATCATATTTTCTATCTACAGCATCACAAAAATTCGAATTCATAGACAGCGGATCTTCAAGAAATATAGATCTTTCAACAAATATTTAATCTTAAAGAACTCATCAAAACTGAAAGAAAAATGAACATATTAAAGAGTTGAAAATTAACAACGAAGAGCAAAATAAGCCGACTGTTGTGAAATTAAAGAAATTTGAGGCAAATTCCACAATACCGAAGTAGTATTTGGCTTGTCGGACTACTATGAATAATTTTAAGTTGGAAATAATAGAAAACGTGGGATTTGTTGATGAAAAAACGAAATCAGAAAATTCAAGATCCAAAATACCGTTCGTAACGGCTATAGCGGTGCCGTTTCGGTCCGTTTCGACCGTAACAGTAGTGTAACGGCCATTACACTTGTGAATTTCTTTCAAACCGAAAAATCAACCGTAACAGGTAACGGAAGCCACTGAAACCGTTACGTAACGACGTTACGTAACGGTAACGGCTACTTTTTAAAACTATGCTCCAAATGTAGTCGGAAAAGGAGTATGAGTAACACGAGAAGGTGCTCAAAGAATTTGCTACGAATGGGCTCCACTTAAATCCTCTCACTCTTGTAAGGGATTCCACTAAAGAACATATTAGAGATTTCATCTTCCGCCTGAAGGGCTACTTGGACTACATCTATCATGATGTATGGTCTACTAACCATCAATTCTATTCAAACCCTAACGATACATGAAATCATAACATCTTCATCCCATGGGAACTCTGGTCTAATAGCCAAATTAGAACAATCAAGCATACTTTTCAGCTGTCTTGCTTCCCTTTGTCAAGTGAACAATGAGCTCGCTACTTGTAATTTGGAAGAACAAAATAGCAGTTCATTACAATCTTCATATATTCCCATGTAAAAATAGCGCTGCAGTATTCCCACTAATACTTAGTCGGTTAGTCCACTAAATTCTAGCTATGCCTTTCAACTGAACTTCCGTAAATAGTAATTTCGATCCTTTTTTATTTGGTACCAACGAAAGAAACTCTATAAGTTGTGCAATTAATCAAAGAATACATCTGGATTATGATTCCCATTGAATTCTAGAACTTCAAATTTGGGAATTCTGGAACTTCAAATTTGGGAATTCTGTCTACCTCAACCAATTGAGGATTCTCCGCCGTGCAGAGGTATACAAAAGACTATGGTGGATTAGCCTTAAAGTTCCACCAACTGTAGCCTTTTTTTTCCTTTAGCTTTTAAAAAGATAGCGTTCATTCTTAATGTGGTTTGATTCTTGTTACATCGGTCGTATGATTCTGTTTTTTCTTCAACTCTAGCAAATCTTGATCTATGATCTTAAATCTAGATTCAACTCTGCATTGGTAACCTTGATTGTGTGGAAAGGAGATGATTTTTTTTGTACAAAGAATCAAGTCGAGTTAGGAGGAAGGCGTGCTTGGAGTAGGGCTTTCTTTTCTTCTTTTTTTTGTTCGCAAAAAAGGGTAGGGTTGTGGGGTGTGGGATGAGCTTGGCATGTGGCTAGTTTTAAGTGTAAGGGTTAGGCAGAGTATAGTAATGGGATTGGGTTTGGTTGGGCTCAAGTATCTAATTGAGTTTAACAGGGATCAGTTTTCATATCAAATTTTGGGTTGGGACCAAAGGCTTGGATGTGGGTTAAATTGCATTTCGGGTCAAAATGCGGGTTTTTGTGCTTTGTCTCAAATCTAACAACGAATCTGAGTCAGGCTAAAAACTTGGACAGCCATCTTCCTCACCGCTTCGCAACGTACGAGAGAGAACATGCCGATGTCTAGGGTTTTGAGGTGCGAGAGAGAAGAGGGAGAAAAGAGTTTCAGGATTTTGGGAGAGAGAGAGAGAGAGAGAGAGATCTAGGGGTTGGACAATACTAATCTCGAAAAAATTGGTTGCGAAGGACAGCAGTGGTGATAGGCGGTTGCAATGTGACTGTCAACAATTTGCAAGGATGAACTCAGGCTTCGGAGAGGGTGGCAATGGAGCTTGGGGAGCTATGAAGCTTGTGATGAGAAGGCTTGCGACGCGAAGGATCGATGTTGGTAATGATGGTTTGCAGCAGAGCTTCGGCTGGTTGCACAAAAGTTGGACGATGACACTAATGGCTGCAAACGAGGTTATGACGATGATTGGTGGTGGTTGTGAATTCAGTTGCCAGACCAAAAAATTGATGGTAGGGGCTGGTGAGCTAGATCCAGCTGATCTGTTCGCAGTTGGGCACAGGCAGCGATCAAGTTGCTGGGTGGAAAGAGAGAAAGGTTGAAGAAGAAGAAGAAGGGAACCACAGTCCTAGATCTCAAACATACAAAATATTATTGACGAAAAATTGATAATTACATTAATAACCACCTCTTTCTCTAGGGGATTCATTAGAAGACCTTAATCTAAATATCAACTAAATAATTCCTACTAAAATAAATTAACTACCAAGGATAATAATTGGACCAAAAAGATTTATTCACTTGCGTCAAGTCTTTGGGTTTAACTTGAGATTCCAAATTGAATAACGGCTCTCTAACCAATTAACAGTTGCGCAAATCGATTATTAAGTTCATTTCTTAATAAGTTCATTTCTTTCATCAAAATTCTACATGGTAAATCGATTTGATTATTGCTGAATTTCTGCAAATACCAAATTAAGTAATCTTCATAAGAAGTAGGATGAAATGAATACAGCCCAAATCTACGTGGAGATCATAAACTAGTTAGTAAGACTAGATACTTAACGTCATGTGTTAGTGTAAACCCCATAATGTCAAAACATTTAACACATGAACCCTGAAATATAGATCACTGAATTGACCTCTTAAACGCAGTATAATTATTAGCCGCCCAGGGACGAAGCCACGTGGTGCCCCACCCCTAGGAGCGGCCACACGATCATGTGGGGCTCATCCATGAATACAGGGGCAGATGATCATGCGGCTTCTATGGGCTTTGGAGCACCACATGGCCTTGGTCCTGGGGCAGCCAATAATTTTTGGCTGGTTACAACACTCTTCCCAGCCACCTAATCTAACACACAACCACCCCATACCTAACTATTGGTTCATGAAAAATCAAGAAATTTACCATAAACAAGCAAAATCACAACGTCTCTACGCCAGCTTATAAACCCTCAAAACCTAGATGGTTCACAACGATTTTTCAAGAAATTGGACAGGGTAGCGCCATGAATAACTGCACAAGATCCAAAATTGATGTTGTACTCCTCGATGCAGTAGATATAAGTTTTTCTCATAAAGAATCTGTATTGAATTCAGAATTTAGCATTGCCATTCAAGCAAAAGAGTAATTACTGAAATTAAACAAGATTAAGAAGAAGATATCAGATCTATTACGGTGCTTAAAATCTCAAGATAAGGGATAGGAACCTTGACTATTCTGCGGAGGTACTGGGGAAAAGCCGGATTGGAGCGAACTTGAGAGGGCATACGCCCTTTTGATACAGTGGGGAGCATTTCCAATTCTTTTTCTTCTGCTCTGATACTTCTTGGATCGAAGATCTATTGGATTCGACGGCTCTCTTTCTATGTTATCTGGTTGAAATGGCGAGAACTAGACTAAAATTACAGGGACGATCCTCTCTCTCTCTCTCCCCCTCCCTCCCCCTCACCTCGATAACTCAGTAATCTGTAGCAAGGTCCGATCCAAGATTGGACCTCCAACTTGTGATCGGATCGGCTCAATCTCGGGTTGCGCCCAGGAAGACTTCTGCGAAACGTAGAATTACACTCACGCCCGTTTGGTAACTCCACCATTTTTTTTTTTTTTTTTGTCTAAAATACCAAAAAAAAAATAGCATAGTTTATTTTTCAAAATTTTAAAAATATAAAAAATTAAATTAAAATAATAATTTTAAAATATTCTATTCAAACTTAAATTACTTTTAAAATATAATAGTATATTTTATTCCTAATTTATTTATTATCAACTATGCGTATCATTATTACATTGGTCAAAATTATTCCAGCCAAAGCCAGAGCGAGGGAGAGGTGTTTACCCCTTGCACAATGAAAAAATCAAAATTTCCTAATCAATAGTTCTTCGTCTGATCACCGGTCATCACTGTTTGTCTTTGATAAGCATTTTTTTTTTAAAACGTGCTATTTAAAAGTTTTGATTTCCATAGATTGAGATTGAGTTCCAAAAAAGTGAAATTTTAAAAATGCATTGATTTATGTTGGTTGGGTTAAAAAAAAGTTAATTTTTTTTAAATGTGTTCTACCGTTTGAGAAGATTGGAAAGGAACAGAAAAATTAATACAATTGATTTTTTTTATTCAGTTGTGGCCACCTATTACTTAGCCTCATACGCTGCATATCTATATCCATATCCCAATTAAGCTGGGATGGGCCACTCCCTTCGTACATTCAAAATTAATGCATCAACAATGTAATGTTCGAAAATGCATCAATAATGTAATTTTCAAAGAAATGCATCAATAGTGCCATGTTGAAACTGGATCAATAATAATGTAATTTGAGTTGTCACTTACAAAATAGAACTTAGGTCTCGTCTTCTGCCGTTAAAATTGTAACTCACGCCAAATACGACACTGACAGATACAACACGGGTAGCCAAATGCCTTATCTCAATAACCAGTCTCCATCTATCAAAATCAATCTCACACGTTTACTCAACGAAAAAAAAAATGTTGCGTGAAGAGACGAATCTCTCATCTACAAAAAAAACATTGTCGTTTTGGCTATTAAATACGGGCCATTAAATTCATCTTATTAAGCGCTATTACTTTAGAGGAGTCGCACGCAAATATTGTTTCTAATCTTCACTGTAGTTTTAACTTAATCTATATTACATATAATATAGTAAAACGTTATTAGTTATTTGAAACTTAAACTTTTAATTCAATTTTTAAAAAAATTTAAATTTATTAAATATAAAAATATACATGTCAACAAATCATTAGTTATTATATTAATTATTAATTCTTTAATTATTATGGTAATGTTATTTAAATATTTAATTTATAACTTTAATTAATACTATATATAGAAAAAAAATATAACTAAATATAATCTCTACTATTTTTATAATGACAAGCTCAAACATTAATTATCAACTATTATTAAATTATGATAATTTTAAATATATTTATAACAAAATTTATAGATCTTCTTATATTTATATTTTCTTATTTGCGACTCCATTAACTTGTTTAATTTTTATTTAGATAAAATAATACATTTAATTAACAAGTTTTTTATTTTCTTAATATATTTATCATAGAACTTAAGGATTAGTGAGAATTTATTCATTTTTTAATTTTATTCTCTTTATTTTCTAATTTTTATCACAATATTCCTCTAGTTTTAAATATGTAATTTATAAAACTAAATTTTGTTAGTGATATTAACCGATTTAATATCAAAATTATGTAAATTTTTGATGTATTATTAGAATTAGTTAGTGAGAATAATTTATTTAGAATTAAAGTATATAATTTTTTGATGCATTAACAATCAAAATAATTAATTTAACAATCTAAGAAACTAAAAATAAAATCAAGTAAAATGGAATAATAACACAAATAGTTAAGAACAAAAGTGATTATTTTGAAAATTAGTTGAATATTAATTATAAAAATAAAAAAATTATTAAGATATGTAAAATTCAAACTTGCATTTTATTATTTTTCTAACATAGTGATCATGTTATTAATTTATATATACTAAAATTTATAAATAAAATTTAGAATGAACAATTTGAATTGTAAACTAGTATTGTATTGTGTTTAGCTAAAAGAAAAAAATATGAAATTAATGCAAAACTAAAATAATTTTTTAATTTCTTAATCAATATTATTATATACAAATTTAATAATTCTATAATTTTTATCTAAATAAATATGAAATAAATTTAGCTTAATATTTTATCCACGTGTATAATTTATATTTAGCTTATTTTTATTAATTCAATTAAATTTTAAATATTTTAATATATTATTAAAATATATTTATTTTGATTGGTGCATAACACGAGTTGAAATGCTAATTTTAATGTTAAGTAATTTATTATATTTTATATTAATATTAAGTAATTTTAATATTAATATTCATATTACTATTGTTGGTTCCTGGAATTACAACAATAATATGTGGGATTAAAACAGTAATAAATATTTTTGAATAATTTATTTTAATTAGAATAAAATAACAGATAAAATATTCTAATTAATATTGTTTAAAAAACAGAAACATTTTTTTTTCTTCAAAAAAACTGAAACAGTAAGTCGAATATTGTAAAATCTAGGCAACCTAAGAGGGGGGTGAATTTGGTCTTTTCTATTTTAAAGAAAATTTAAAGCATTTTTTTGAAATTTTTTACTATTGCAATATGAAAATGTATGCAATAATATAATTAACGCAACTATTAAAAGATGAGGGATAGAGAGAAAGAACCAGACGCCATGGATTTATAGTGGTTCGGTTTTGTCATAGCCTACATCCACTCCTCAATATCTCCCTTGAGTATTTTCACTATCCAGAATACTTCTGGGCGTATTCCAAGCCTTTACAAGATTCAAGTTTCTACTTGAGCTATCTGAATGTTTACGGGCACATTCACAAACCTGTTACAGTTTCAATAAGATACTCTGA
Organism: Heliamphora exappendiculata; assembly: GCA_034768845.1. NCBI lineage: Eukaryota > Viridiplantae > Streptophyta > Magnoliopsida > Ericales > Sarraceniaceae > Heliamphora > Heliamphora exappendiculata. Next base: position 2,066,077 of record JAOTRH010000020.1, on the reverse strand, counting down.
AAACAAGCTCATGTTTTTTTCTAATCTCTCTTGAACTCTTCTTTGATGAGTTTCACTCACTCGCTCAAATGTTAACATGGTGACTCACCATTGATTACAATAAAAGATATGTAATGAATAAAGAACACTCGCTCTCTTTACAAGATAGATTTACAATAAATGAGATAGTAAAGAGAGATGAGGAACAAGAACAGGAGTTGCAGCAATA
>JAOTRH010000020.1:2046330-2065769 GCA_034768845.1 Heliamphora exappendiculata | reverse complement strand
TTCATTTTGAAAATATAAAATATTATCCATTTAAAGACATTTATTCTTAAAAAATAAATTATAAAAATCATCAAAATTAAATTAATAAAAACTTGGCCAAGCACCACCAATTTGTTTTTCATTTAAAAAAAGCAACTACAAAACAACTTACAAATTAAGAAACAAGCACAAAACTAAAAAATAATTAAATAATGAGTATTATATACGGGCAAGTCGATTGAATAGCGGGTAGAAGTGATAAAAACTAATACCATCAACCAACCCGCGTGGTCTCCTTCTCAACTGTCCAACTTGCCTAGATCTTTTTTTTTAATTGGTTTGGGTCGATACTGTGGGCAGTTGCGAAATGATTGAGTGAATTGAGCACTTTTTTGATCCGTCCTAAAGGCCACCATTATCGCCTCCAGGATAGTAAGTTAGGGTAACTCATCTAAAGTTTCCTCGATAAATTTATATCCCCAACCAATGTGGGATTTAGATATCCTGTTATAATTGTTTGGAAACCTACCATTTTTATTCCCAAGTAATGTGTGATAGGTTATTGTTACTATTATTTTGTCAACTTATATAACACACTTTTGGAGTCAATTTTTCATTCATCCGTTAACGATTTTAAACGCTACAAATTTATGATTAAACTACTCATTGAGGTAAACATATTAGGACTTAAAATTATCAAAAAATATTAATTAAATACAAAGTTATTTAGCTTTAAAGTTAGTTAAAATGATGTTCAAAAAAGTTTAAAATCCATATATTTTCCAACAACTTTTAATTTATTTAATCTAAGAAGTGAATTTGAAATTAAAAAAAAAAAAGATTTAACTTATTAGCTCATTTAAGTTAATTTTAAAATAAATTAACTTGGTAGTTAATATAAAAAAACTTAAATATATTTATTAATTTTTTAGTAGACGGGTAATACTAGTAATAAATTTAATTACATCTAATGTTATTTAATTTTATTCAAATCAAATACGAGTTTGAATAGGACATCACTTAATTTTACTCAAAGTGAATATAAAAAAACTAATTCTATCTTATTTTTAACATTATCTCGTTACCAATTCTACCTCACTTTATTCTTAATTTTATATTACTATTAATTTTGCCAACTTACCCCTATTATCAAACCAGATTTTACCATCTTGGTTTTAATACTTGTTTACTGGTTACAAGCTCTGTTCACATTTTAATTATTTTATTTTAAATATTATTATTATTTTGAGTAATTTTATTCACAATCAACGTAAAATGTATCTGTTTTAAAAATATTCCACAACTATTTATTATTATTTTATTAAAAGAAATCCACAAATGTTTTTTTTTTTTTTTGGGTTATAAATTGATCCCATCTATCCACCATAACTCTTCCGTACCTCGCTGCTCAGTTCTTTTTTTTTTAAGAGAAGTAATGGAATATTTATTATCTTTTTAAAATAATAATAATAATATCATAATAAAATATTTTATTTTAAAAAAATTTAAACATATGAAATAAATTATTTTATTTTAAAAAATTATGACAATGATAAAAATTAAAATATTATCATAATAAAATAAATTATTTTATTTTGGTAATAATACATTTATATTTAAAATTAAAACTTAGTTGTAAGTCAAATATTAAGAGTTATTGGGTTATATTTAATTAGCGCGGTATGAATATCAAATAAAAAAAAATAATTTGAGACATTCGTTTTTAAATAAGATTTTTTAGATTAAAAAATTTAAATTAAAATTTAATTATAAATAACTCATAAAAATTAGACTTAGGACTAAATTATCCTGTAACATAAATTAAAAAATACATCATAACGAATAATAAAAAAAATAAACTCTCACATATTCAAAAATTAAATAATATAAAAAAAAACACAAAAGGTAACCTGACTAAAAAGAGCACACCAGAGCAACGTGCTCAGTTCTCAATCTGAAGAATGTGGCATCACTGCGGCAGCTGAGAAGTTGATGATCTGATACGGGATTAGGGCTTATAGCTTAGGGCTTTTCCAGGAAAAAATGTCATCGGGAAGACCGCCGGCCGCAGCCTCCGGCGATGGAGACATGCGGATGGTGGTGGCGCCAGAGAAGTCGGTTCATGCTTTGCCGCCGCGGCCGCCTTTTACCGGATCGAACGCGCTTGTTGAGTACGTGACGCCCCGGCCTAGTCCTGAAGAAGAGGACCTCGAGGTTAAGCTTCGCCGGATCATCGAGCAAGTTCCGGTTCGAGTCAATAACGCATCCGGAAGTTCCGCCGGTTCTGGCTCCGGCGACTTTCACCAGGTACCGCATCAAATTTTATGTGCCTTAGATTGGGAATTTTAAGTGCTTAATGTACTGTGGGTGCATATCTTTGTTTGATTACTCAACTCACATCGACAAAGCCATTAAGCTAACTAACTAAGTGCATCTCCAACCCTTCATTTTTCCCCCCCATCAAGTTTAAATGTAATGAAAAACGAGCCAAAATTGAGCTCCAACCCTTTCTTTGCGCCTCTACTAAATCAAGGAAAAATTTAATTTTTCATAAAATCAAGAAAAATCCAAGTTTTTTCACCAAATTTGGTGAAAGAAGCTTTTGGTATAACTTTGGAATTTTTTAAAAAGAATGTTGAAATGTTTAAAAGATGAAGGGTCGAAGCATTCAAATTTGTTTATAAAAATGATTAAAAATCTGTTTTGAGGTTGTGGTGAATTTTTTAAAAGATTTGGTGAAAATATGCTTATGACCAGTGCTTAAGTATCAAATGAAGTTTTTAACCATAATTCTTATTCAAATCTGATGAAAGAAAAAATGAAGGGTTGAATATGGCCTAAGACTTTCAATCATAGGGTTTGTCCTTGCAGCAATTCAGGGTTCTATCTCTTGTTATTTAGCAGTCATAAATTACTGGTTCCACAGCCTCTTTGTATGGACTTCATCCCAAGCCAAATAAATTATATCTAGTAGTCTTCTGCAAATTACCAGTATTTTGTCTGATCTTTCCACTATTTTGTGGTGGTTGGGACTACTTCTGTATGTGCACTTTGCCATTATATTTATCGCTTTTTTCTCATGCAATGTTTTATCTATATTGTTCTTTACTCCTGTTATTTCGATATCTGTGGCTTCCTTGTGATATTAGTCTCTCAATTTATTGTACTATAATTCCTATGCTCACCATCTCTTGATAACAAGAAGATTGTGAATTTTGGGCAACACCTATTAGGAATTCAATCAGCTCTATCCATCCACTGCATGCTACCTATTTCGCGTAAGGGGATACGTTCTGCTATGAGTACTCTCTAACCATTTGCTTCTTTTTTTGCCGTATTTATTTTTTATTTTTTGATAATTAAGCGCTTGGTGTTTCCTACATTATTTCCATCTAAATAGTCTAACCCACAATGAAGATAATTGTAGTCATCTAAATCGTCTATGGGTGTCAGTACAAAATAAAGGGTGATGAGCATTGGTTGTTTAGTGTCGATATACCGTATGGTATTACTACGACCAGTTGCAATCCGGTTTGACGAGTTTGAACCCCTTTTCTCCTTTTCTTTCTTTTCGTGAAAGTGCCATAATACTACTTAAGAGTGTTTAATGTGAAAGGTCCAATACTCACCCATATGTTGCTGATCGTTGGGTAATTAGAGCATTGTTGATTGTTTGGTAATTAGAGCATTTAAATCTTAGTAGGATCTTATGTGACTTACTAGGTTCTATATATATATATATATATATATATATATATAAATTTTTATCCTATGAAAAATGTACCTTCTAAGGATGTTTTTAACAACAATAACTTGTACGAATGAATTATCTTTTGCTATTTTGGTGAAATAAACCTAATTTAATTAGTATTATATGGTTCGAATTAGTTGGATTCCACTACCTCATAACATTTTTTTGACAATAAGTATATGAGACACCATTTTAAAGTGTTTTATGCATAAACTAAAGGGTTCCACCCACATTCTCTTTCTCTTGTTCCTATTCTCTCTTTAGAGTTTCTAAGTTCATTTTTTTGAATGTCAAAACATAATATAAAATGATTTTTTAAGCAATCTTATGGTTGGTGGGACTTGGACCCATATTTCTTTTGATGAAAACAAATGTCTTCTCAATTAGACAATGGATTGATTGCAAAGTGAGTGGAAATGCCTTGATGCTCAACGAAGTTAAAGCCCATTGACCGTTTATTTTGTGCTAAACGTAGTTAATCCGACGAGTCAATTCTCAATGCGATGCTGCCATTCGTTTGACGATCCTACATCTGATGTCACCCCTTCCGGTTACTGGGTCACTTTTGTTCGGATGTCACCCCCTTCTGATGCCATTCACTGCAACAGAACTGTTTCATCCCACACCTTTCACATTTGTGATCGGCCTTCTCAACTGGGTATTGGTTGAAAGGTAGCTAGATCCTTGGTAATTAGCAAGGGGGAAGAAAGATATCGACTCATTTCATTCATTCAGTTAATCATATTTTTATATAAAAATTATTATATAAGTTATTAAAATCAATTTGTTTTATTGTCTTTAATATACAAAAATTGTTTTAACATTGTTTTTGTAGTTTATGCTAATTTTACGATTATTGATTTGATTCACGATTGTGAAGTAGAAGGATTTTGGAGTAGAGAAGAATTTAAAGCAAAGGGATCTCGTGTTGAGATGACACACGCAATTATTTGGCTTGTGTGGATATGTATGCATATTTATAGATTATAAAGGTGGCCTTGGTCCTTGGCGATGTGGTTGCAAGGATCTGAACTTTTTTTTTTCTCTTTCTATTAGCAGGATCTATAGGTTCCCTTGGGCATGCTGGTATGTGTAGTGCCTGCATTGCCATGAATTTGATCTTATCGGTAAACTCATTGAACATCCAGCAAGGAGATCGTCCAGTTACATTACATGTTCATATTCCTTCATGTCTATGTAGTTGGGTTCTCCTCTCTTCACTGGGATTTTGAATTCCTTCATATAAGTGTACCCTTTCCATGTTGAATCTTTATTGAAAATATAGTAAGGATTTAAAAGATGTGTGTGATTTAGTATTTCAAGAAGTTCAGATTCTCCATTAAAATTGGTGTTTCACTAATTGCATCTCACTTAATCAAAGTGAAAATCAAAGATTATTGCTTTCATTATTAGTTTTCTATCTTGCATAGAGAAGAGAACCTGATTAGAAATCGGTGAAGAGTGAAATGATGGAGAGCCAATGATGAGTGAAAGCAGAGTAAGCCATGAGTTTCAAAGTGTTTGTTGGTTTGGGAGAGTTTTATGGAGTTAGACGAGAAATTCATGAAAGTTGATTTGATAATTGAATTGGAGTGGAAGGTGGAGAAAAGTGAGTTGCGTGGAAGAAAAGTGGGGAATAAGTATGATGAGATTTAGAGAAGGCACAATTCATGTGAAAGGTAAGACACATGGAACGACATGTGGTGAACTTTCAGAGCCTGCCATTGAAAGGCACCGCTTTTATTATGATATGAGGTGCTGTAACTTAAAGGCGACCTTTCAGAACCCCGCCACTGAAAGGTTCCAATTATATGATATGGACATGGACGTCCAACAGGATTAGTAAGCCAATTCTTTTTTGAGTTTTGGACATGCAATAAATCCTAAATAACCCCACAGCGTATTGAGGGTGTTTGAGGGTGTTGAGTGTTGCAAATGTTTGTTAAATTTGTGAATTTACAATTTCAAGTAGTAGACTTTGATTTTGTTGATTTAGAATAAAAAACTACAACAAAAAACTATAAGCATGTTTAGATTTTCCTATTTTTTATGCCGTTTCCTATTTTTTTGCCGAGCTGTGAGCTGAAGGCTGAAAAATAAGCTGAGACAAACTTACTCGTTGCATGGTATTTTAAAAAAATGTACTTTTCCAAATTTAGGAATAGGTTTTAGTTTGGGTGATGAGAATTTTATATAACTGTAATGAAAACTGTATAATCCTTTCTGCAAGGATAAGAATAAATGAAGATTGTCTGTGTGAAGAAGAGAGGAGATAGCTGATTGCTTATGTTTCGTGCGCTTGCTTTCAAAGTTGCCCACACTATGCCATGGTAGCATTTAATACAACTACATTTGAACCTGTTTTTGTGTACAGTTTATGATAATTTTGAAAACAAAATTATCATAAACTGACAATAAAATGTTAATGTTACCAAGCGGGGCCTAATCAGAAGTTAAGACACTGTTTTGTTAGCAGTTTTGAAAGCCATTTCTTGCTGATGTTATGTGATTTAAAACTTCTTTCGGAATGCTGTCCAAACAGAAATTTAACCCCACTTTGTTAATTGTGTTGGGATTTCTGATTGACTAGGATGCGTTGGAGACGGTTAAACCATGTTTATTGTTTTGAGATCTCTCTGAAAATTCTCTTTCAACAGTATCGGCAAATGAGACGGAAAGAACAAGATCGGCTCGCAAGGATGGATGCTGACTACCAGAAAAGACAGGAACTGGCAGAATTCAACAAGAGAAAGGAGGAAAGAATGAAAGCTGCAGAGGAACGAACAGCAAAGAAGCGAGCAAAACGTCAGAAGAAGAAACAGAGAAAGAAAGAGACGAAAAGCAAATTGAATGCTGCAGGTGGAGAAGAGTATCGAAAAGAATCTCCAGATGATGGGGAATCTGATAATGTCGAAGAGGTTGAAGATTGAGATTTTACTAAAATTTGTTTTGTTATACTATAGTAGGCACATAAACTTATCGAGTTTAGGAGGAATTTTGAAAAATAACGAGCTTCATAAAACTGTTTAGTACTTGGTTTATTTGCAAAGAAAGCGGATCTCCAACAATCTTTCGATAAGTAGAGCCCATGCTGAGAGGGGTTGTTTGTAAAAAATTCTTAACTCGGCTTTTAGGAGTGATTATTAGCGCGGTGGGTAATGACTAAAATTACATAATGCTACAAATTTCTTAAAAATTATACGATCATGCCAGTTTTTATGATTATGTTGAAAATTAATATAACAAGACCGTGTAGCTTCCAAAGAGCTTGGGACGCGTTGCTTTGGCCCTGTAGCCAATATTTTTTATTAGCTTTTAGCCTTTTATATTAAAAATTTGTTCTGAAGTATTTGTCACGGTGTTTACTTTTGGCTTGTGCACCTAAAACAACTTCAAAAAGTGAAAATTTGCATGTGTTCAAACTCGTTGATTTCGTTTTTGAAAACACGAAGAATAAAAACAAATAAAATAAAAATGATACCAAATACGCTGGTATTTCAAGATCTTAATTTTCGTTAGAGGTTTAAAATGGGGTTTGATTTAAAGCGGACATGGAAGAAAAAACTCATCTTGAATTGCATTATAACCCATTTTATAAATGGATTGAATTTACGGAATTCGAATCACCAATTTTAATAAGCGTGTGATTGGTCTAGTTGGCTTTTTTTTAAAATAAATTTTTTAGTTTTTCTTTAAAAGTAAATATAAAAAAATATATAAAAAATTAATTAATTACCATATGTGAGACCAAACAAGTAAATTTTTTAATTTATTTTTAAATAAGAAGCATTCAAAAAACTAGACCAAATAGAGACATAAGTTTAATATACTTATTCAAATTAACTTCATTTTCTATAAGTTTACACGTTCTAGTAATTTTTGGACATGTTTACTTCAATTATTATTTGGTTCAATTATTCACTTTGATAAATTTTTAAAATAACTAAGGCCTTGATTAATAACTAATTTAAAAATTAATTTTTTTTAGTCAAAAAACTAAATTGGATTCTAAATAGGTTATTTGGTAACTTAGCTTTTAAGCTAAGTTTTTTAAATTTGTTGTTTGGTTAAAAAATTAGCTTTTTGATTTTTATTTAAATTAAAATTTTTAATTATATATATATATATATATATTTGATATTAACAATTATATATAATTAGTAGTTATAGTAAATAAATATTAAAATTTGTGTTTTGATTTAATTTTTAGCTCTTTTATCAAATGGATAATCTTGGTTTTTTTACTATTTTTAGTCAAAAAAACCAAAAAGCAAAGGTGGGCTAATCGCCTAATTAGATATTGACCCATTATTATTTATTAAAATATTTTAAATTAGACTTCAAATTTATTTTAAAAAGTTCATTATTTTCAAAAGCACGAACAAACATTTTTTCATACCCTTTTTATTTTATGAAAAAATATTTTTTGAAAAACCAAAGAAAACTTTTGATTTTGTAAAAAGTTTTTTAGAAAATAATTTGTAAAAGATGTTCCGCGAAATAAAATTTTAACTGCTGTCTTGTAACTAAAAACAGAAAATAAAAATGAAACGAACCAAAATAATTTAAGATCATTAATGGCTTACGAGTTACGAGTCTACGACCTTCGGAATCCTGGTTACAGTGCAAATTACCATATTCGCACCCACCAAGAACTCTCCCTCTCTCTTATTTCTCTTTCTTCCTCTCCATCTGTTTCATTAACAGAAGCCCTAATCATGATGGGAGAATATCTTCGGATTTCTGTGCATCGAGCTCTTGGCGGTGGCGCAGGTTTTTTTTTTCTCTCTCTCTCTCTCTCTCTCTCTCTAGAATATGTGATTTATGCATTTACGATGAGTTTATATTTACGTATGATTTATGTATATTTCGTCCATCGGCTCGAATTGATATTGATCTGATCCTGAGCTACTATTAGATTCGTTCAGATTACTGTGACTCTCATGTGTTCTCTCTTTTTGAAATTTATTCGGTTACATTTTTTACGGTTTGAGAATTCATTATTATTTTTCAATTTTGTATATATCTATGTATGTTTTTGTTACAGTTGCCGATGTTTTGCTGTGGAGGAGATGGTTCGGAGGGGTGGTTTTGATAGTTGCTTCCACCTCCTTATGGTTACTCTTCGAGCGGGCTGGTTACAACATCGTGTCCTTCGCCTCTAATGTTCTTTTGCTTTTGGTTGTCATCCTCTTCTTTTGGGCTAAATCTGCTTCATTACTCAATAGGTGGGTCTAAATGAGTTGCCTCCTTATGCTCTGTAGCAATTGATCTGCCTTAACTCTTGTCCATAATTTGAGAGAGTTTATAGATACATAGATAGATATACAGTTTAATGGGTTGAACTATCCATATGGCTGAGAGCCCTCACAGCCCAGCTACTACGATGCAATGATCAGGGTTGCCCTTTACCACTGAGAAAATAGCCCATAATGGGAGCCTTCCACTGGGGCCTGCTAAGCAAAAAGCGGAGAGAAACACTCATTTAGGGCTCAAATTTCTAGCCCATCCTATTTTGGTAGTTTGACCGCAATTTATTTATTTATTTTTTGCCGAATATGAGTGTGACTTGTTAGAATTGATCCTATTAATGGTACATAGAACGGGTTTGTCTTTGATAGAGAGAGTTCTACTTTGTCGGATATTTATTATAGCATATGGAACACAGAATATAGGAAATAGATTAAGAAATATTTAGGTATTATATTCTATCACTTCTCATTGTCTTCTCAATAAGTTTTATTTGTATTTCTCCGCAGTTTGAAACAGTTGATGGGTTGTGGTTACTGTGGGTTTTTAGGACTATTTTACTTTTTTCTTAGTGCAAATGATGGGATTTTGAGAATTCAATAATAAAACTTTCAGACCTCTGCCTCCCCTTCCTGATCTGGAAATTTCTGAGGAATCCGTTTTGATAGCTGCTGATGTAACCCGAGTATGGATCAATCGTGTATTGTTAGTTGCACATGACATTGCAGTTGGTCGGAATTTGAAACTTTTGCTTCAGGTCATAACTCTTTTCACAAAGCAATCTGATGTTTATTCTCATCTTGCATAGCAACATTTGAATATGCCTATGTGTTGTGGTATTGGTCTTCAGGTTGGTTTTGGTTTGTGGATAATATCATATATCGGTAGTTTCTTCAACCTCCTTACTCTGGTCTACATTGGTGAGTGTCATTCTGGCCCTGCCCTGAATACTCGCCTTTCCAGAAAATATTTTGATTTAATGTGGTTAACTGCTTCGATTTTTCCACAGGGGTTCTTTTTAGTCTGTCAGTCCCTGTGTTGTATGAGAAATACCAGGTTCAAGTTGATGAGAAGCTGATTGTGGCTCATAAGATCATTCAGATGCAGTACCAGAAACTTGATGATAATGTCCTAAGAAAGATTCCAATGCCCCTTGGCAAGGAAAAGAAAACTCAATAGGTCAAGGGTAACTCTCTCTCTCTCTCTCTCTCCAGTTTGTGTGTGCACTACATGCATGCTTGACATAGAGTGCTCTTTTGTAAAACACTATGCTTGATAGTTGACAATATGTCCAGATGCAGGTAAAGTTGGTATTTTACCTTGTTTGATTAGTATTCATTATTGTGTTACGTTACTGCACTTGTTTAAACAAGCTATTGAATATGCATTGTTACAACATTGTTGTTAACTTGTTTGTATGATTTATTATTCAATTCATATGATTCGATACGAGTTCCTGGCTACACAATATGATTTGTTACTTGGAATCGGAAGTTACATTGATTCACATGATTGATTGTTTTGTTTTGAAAAGGCTCTAAATGATTCTATTTAAGGCAATATGATAACCAAGCCTTTTTTTTTTACCATGATAACCCTTCTTTAGGAAGGCATGGTGCAATCTTATCCATCCGTTAAAAATGGTTTAGTGGTCTTATACTTGGTTATCTGGATGATGCTTATTGTTGTTTTGGATAATTTACTATATGTTAGTGAGTAGTCCTTCATTTTTCAATCGTTATAACGTTAAATTCTTAATTTCTAAATTCCGAATCTTGATATATGAACATTATATATATACACACACACACACACACGAAGTGTACATCCATTGCTATCCTTTTGGGGGCGGGGGGGGCTAAGTACTACCATTGCTATCAATTAAACAAGAACAAAGTAATTAGGCACTATATACCGGATTATATAAGTAAATGTACTTTTACATTATAAAAAACTATAAACTGAAGTGAATCTTATAATTTACGATTCATTATTTGACTCACGATTAGACAGCCATAGTTACAACGTTAATTCCTGCAAATAGATGTAGCTAAAGTGACCGGAATTTCGTAGGACAAGTTTTCTTGGTAATTGTGAGTTGGGGCCACATTTGCTATGGATAATTTGGTGACTTCTTTTGTTGATTTATTTATATTTTTATTTGAGGGGAAGATGCCATGAATCTCATGATGCTTTATTTTAGTTTAGGATTGTTTCAATTTATGCTTGATCTAATGTCGTACTGGAATTACTGTCCTAGCATGGTAGCATTGTTGGTTGGAGGCTGTAGTTGGAAGATTGATGATTCTTTATGCTCTACTGTTCTTCTAGGATAATTTCGAGTTATTTTCTCCAACTTGAAATGGGGATTGTATTTACTAGAATCAATTACTTGCAAGTGAAACCATGAGGATGCATCTACTTAATTTCCTCTTGTGACCGGGCCTTACAAGGATGTTTCCTGCCTAATTGAGTTGAGGCTTTGTTATCTACATATATCTTTATGTTGATGCTTTTTTTCTAATACTAGTTGCAAGTGTTATTTAGCTTCTAATTTGTTTGCATGTATATGTGTTCATATGCTTTAGAGGGAGATTTGTGGCTCACGCCTGATTGAGGTTACATTTAGTGGATATTTTCAACAATTTTGAATTATCAAATTCATCTTGTTGCTACATGTAGGGTTTGTTTGTTGTGGGGGACTAAGGAAGAATTGGATGGGATTAGGGGACATGAGAGCCAGTCATTTTTTTTTTGTCTTCTTGGGATTAGTTGTCTCGCGTTTATATCGCCGGATTCAGACTAATAGCTCGATATATGCCGGACTATTCTTGGATAACTAATACTAGAGTTCCCCGATATTATTAGCACTAGATTTAAAATTATCTTTTCTCCTTATCCAATGACTAACAATAACTTTACAACCCTTATCTCATTCTTTATCCCACTTTAATCAAACATAAATCAAATTTCTTACTGTATACATAATCCTATCCATAATATTCTGATATTACAAAAAAACATGTGGAACTCCTAGTATCACTTAACCCTCTTATTCGATCTAATCTAATTTGGAATAACAAATAAGCTCGTATTGTGAAAAAATGTTATGCATAGTGGTGTGGAATAACTTCAACCGTTAATTATGCTTGGTCTGAGGTGTCTAGGCAATCACAAGTAATTAAAATAAACAATTACAAACAAGTTTCACTATTTTTTCTTTTTTCAAAACTCTCACTTGGGTAAAAACCATATGAGCAATCTAGGCACATAAAAATCAAGCACAATACCGATAAACATTTACAAGAATTAACTTGCAATTCATGCTGTATCTCCAATATATACTATTTAAGTTGAATTTGTCAAATCTAAGTGAATCGTTGTTTTGCACTTGATCAACACAACATTGAATTCTCAATGTTTCACGTCGACCGAAGGCAACCTTAGGAGACCACCAAAGGTATTTAGAATGATCTTCTCGTTGACCTCAGTAGAGAGGAGAAAATTAATCTTCAAGTTGTTTATGCCTCAACATCGAATTTTCCTGATGTGTCTTCTAAACTCGATGTGCCCTCCAATTTATAACAAGGCTAACCCAAGTGACTTGGTGAACCAAAATAGAACACTTAGCGAAGTTTGATAGGTCCAGAAATATTGCTTATTGGAGGCCACCACTTGAGCGAAGTGATGACCGCTTGAGCCGTCAACTATTGGAACAAAGGCCCTCCTCTCTGGTAAACCACCGAGTGCTCAATGTATCACTCAACCGGATTGCTTCACAATCTTATTCTGCAGCTAGCTACACACTCACAAAATCCAAGGATGACTTTCAAGGCTGCTGCAGGAGACTACAATTCATTTACTTTAGCATCAGTACTAAGGCTCTAAAATATTTTCAGAAGATGTTCACTAGGACTAGGTCTTTATTACATGCAAAATTCAATGCCACACAAATCTTCCTCCATTTTTTTGTCAGTTGGCCGGAAGGCTAAGATGCAATCTTTAATTGAGCATGGCTGGAAGAAATAGTTTTAAAAACCGGTTGTTACAAAGTGAACCGGCCGTTTCGTAACGGAAAATCAAGGGCCCGAGTTGGATACTCACCGGTATAACGGTGAGACAAAAATTCACTCCAAACTTGGTCGGTTCCCAATATGAACCGGAAAAAAACCATTACATAAACTGACATTTTAACGAACTGGAGCGGTTCACTCAAATATCAGACAGTAAGGAAGAAAAATATTATTATTATTGTTATTATATTCTTCTAAAACTTCACTATATGCAGCCACATGAGCAGCCAAGCATTTGTGAATTCCACTCATGTAGCAGGAGCCTCATTTATAGAGTTGGAAGCGTTAGTTTGGGTGCTTCTGTATCCGAACTGGGGTGAATTCAATCACCTCCGCAAGAAAGTAGCTTCCATTTATGGGAACCTAGCACCTTATTCATACTCTTTATTTTCCAATATGGAAGTACATTACTTATAGGAAATTGATATTAAAAATTTAAAATTGAATATAGCCCTTCTATATTAGGGGTTACTTTTTTTGTTTTTGTTTTTGTTAATATTTAACCATAAAAAACCAAAATATATTTTTAGATGTTTAAAATGCTTATCAAAATGTGATTAGTTAATATTAAAATAGTCTAAACAAACCTATTATTGGGTTTTCAAAGCGTTGTTAGTGATTTTAAAAAAATGACGATTGCTATAACAGATTCTCGATACGTACCATTCGATACTCCCGATACCGTTACACCGCAAACGTTACCGTTACGTGTTCCGATACCGCTATTTAAAACCATGGGAAGATTACAAGTCTCAAGCTTTAACCTTTTGTACCCATAGCTAATATTTATTTGTACCTTGAGACATTTAACCCAAATAAAATACTTATTGCTAATTGGCGCACTTTGGATTTCTAAAATAAAAACAACTCAAACAACCAATTGCTATTTCGGTGCGTTCTGTCTTTAGAGACTACCAAACATAATTTTGAATTCTAAACGCCATTATAGCCCAAATAAAATACTTATTGCTAATTGGCCCACTTTGGATTTCTAAAATAAAAACAACTCAAACAACCAATTGCTATTTAAGTGAGTTTTGTCTTTGGAGAATGCCAAACATATTTTTGAATTCTAAACGCCATCATAATGTTTTTTGAACTGTATGTAAAATAAATTCATCTTTATTGTAGTATAATCTGGTGGTTAGAATGAGTGCAGTCAGGGGATGTTACAACTCACACGTGGCTCTAATTAAGAAGAATATGAAAGAAGGTAAATTGACTTGGTTTTACAATACAGCACAGGTGAAAGGTGCCAAAGGTTGAGAAAGATATTGGGTGAGATATTGAGAAAGGACATATTTTCCTTAGACTAAATTGGGATATATGGTTAGCATAGATCCCCTTGGAGAAAACAGATCCATATAGCCGACTTCAAGTGATGAGGATTAATGCCAATTGAATTGATCTCACATTTGTTGGTTGAAAGTTGAAGACGCTGCATGGACCTTTTAAGTTTTCTTGTCAGAGATGCTTAATTGTTTATTTTCATTTTTCTAGAGAAGGTACTAAGGAAAGTCTTAAACTTGATTACCTAAATCAATATGGTTATGGTAGGTTCAACCCAAGAGGCACTCAGTGGTGGCTTGTCAAGCAGTTTGCTATTACCAAGAGTTATAGTATTCTATCATTCATTGACTGATAGACTAAGAAAAGTGGGATTGAGCAACAGTTATCAATATATTAAATATATTAAGCCTTCTACCCGAATGCCAAAACAAAAATTGTTTGTGCCCAAAATACGATGGTTATATCATTCTTTATTAACCTCAGAAGGTGAAAGGGATTATGGAAATTGATAACAAGGATCTTGAAAAGACTAATCCCTGGTGAACTGGTAGCAAAATTGACAATTCCAGTTACCTGAAGATTCGACTTTGTGCTCTAATTTTTCTTGGCTAGGTTTATATTTGATGCTTTTGTGGGGGAGGTTCTTCTGATTTAGGGAAGTTTGGAGGACTAGTTTCCTTTTGTTATTAGATTTGGAGGTTCAAGTGCTGTTTTGCACTTACTTTTCTTTGTTTAGGAAGTAAAGTAATAACTTCTAGATATCTACAATCTAGGAGTTCCATTTTCTATAATAACTGCCCTGTAACACCCCGACTCTTTACACGGCAACGATATTGTCCGTTTTTTGAAAAAATTCTCACGATTTTGTTCTTCCTAGGGGGTCACCCATCCTTGCATTGTTTCTGTCCAAGCACGCTTAACTGCGGAGTTCTGCTAGGGTCTTTATCATCTGGAAAAATGCCTCGTTGAATGTAAAGGTCTAAGGTTTTTCCTTTATCGCCTAAGAACTCCCTCTCTCTTTTCGATATGGGATACCAGGATATCACAATCCACCCCCTTTAGGGTTGCACGTCCCCGTGCAGTAGCCTGCCAGCTCTGGTAGCCTGCCAGTCTTTATCGACCCGCCCACTCAGTAGCTCGCCCACGTGTCACGCGAGACGGCAGGGGCTCACACTCGGAGGTGAGGAGAGTCGGCTCTGATACCATCTGTAACACCCCGACCCTTCACATGGCAACGATATTGTCCGTTTTGGGCAAAAGCCTTCACAGTTTTGTTCTTTCCATTGGGTCACCTATCCTTGCATTGCTCCCGCTGAAGCACGCTTAACAGCGGAGTTTTGCTAGGGTTTCTACCACATGAGAAAATGTCTCGTTGAATATAAGGGTCCAAGGTTTTTCCTTTATAACCCAGGAACTCCCTCTCCTTTTTCGATATGAGATATCTGGATATCACACGCCCCCCCTCTCCCCGCCCGGCCCGGGGGGGGGGGTTGGGTCTCCACTTCTTGTTTAGTAAGGCTTGACAGAGATCTTCTATGATGTTGCAACTGTTTTGTGAAGATTTGGACATTGTTAGTTCAAGTTGAGCTTCTCCACCGTCCAACGATCTTTTAAGTTGTATATCTTATTTGTTTCACAGATCTTTAATCGTATCATCTCAATCGAACATTGTTGGTACGAATGTTGTGTTTGGGAGGGAGTAGCCCTACCAAACATTGACCCACCATTGAGAATGTTGGTCCTCCTCGTCCTAACCCCGAGAAGTGCTTGTCCCATACCCAATCTCGAGTAGGACTTGAAAACTCTTCCCTTCCTCGCTTGACTCCATCGTGTAGTTATATATATACATTTATAATATGAATAATGTTGTGTGGCATTAAGCATGAAAATCAGTCACACTTTAAGAGATTAGATCAATTAATTTATATAATTTATAAACCGAATTGGTGAAATAAGCAAGGAAAAAACCTGGAAGGATGGACATTGGTAATGTGATCGGTAATGGAAGGCGAAGTTGACAATCTGTAGCGGCGGGATTGATGGGAAGAAGCAACAGTGATGGTGACCACTGTGGGATGTGTTGACGACAATTGTGGCACGTGATGTCATGCCAAGTGGGTATTCAAGGGTGTGCTTGAATATCTAATATCTTGTTTACTATTCATTTAATTGGGCCGGGATGGGTCCCGTTCCCCCATTCTCAACTGAACTCTTAAGTCAAATTAGCACTTTCCAATTGAAGCCTGTTCATTAGCTGTTTAGGTCCTTCTGAAGGTTTCCTTTTTTATTTGTTAGGGTAAAATGGTTGTTGTACACACATGGACACACTTCACTCAACTAAGAGGCAACCATGTAATTCAACAAAAGGGATTACTATGTAGAACCCCAGGAGTTCACTCCCTTCACCAGTCAACGAGTGCATCAACAGGCACATTCTTGCTTGATCATTACAAAGTGAACTCCAATTTATGAAATGCTTGTTGAGTACCTATCGAACAAGACGTGTTTGACACATTATAGACCCATATCATCACATCAATTGGCATCATGCCACATGTCTTACATGGTTAATTCATGCATTTAGAAGAGTCCAAGTACTACAAACTGACACCAAGTTGTACCCCAGTACCCTGATCCTGATTGCTAGAAACTGTTCTGTTAACATGTTTCCTCAATGTATTTCTATTTTATTGTGTATTTCTTCTGCTTTCCCCTTACGCTCAGCCTCTATTTTTTCCCCGTTGATAAGTTCGATGGTTTTGTGCAAATAAGTTATTTTGATTTGTGACTTTAGTCTTAGTTAGTTTTTCAGTTGAATATGAATTAAATCCTTCGTGATAGTCTTCTAATGCGTATTAGGTATACTCAGGTTTCTGTAAGCCAGATGTTGGATATTAACTACCACATGGTATGGTGAATCATCAGGAGCAGGACTGACTTCTGTTTGCTACAACATTTTATAGAAAAGTTTGCATTTCTTGCGTTCTTGATAGATTTTGGTTTTCTTCTGCTGATTGAAAATTTGGCCCAAGGTGAGGTTGTTCTTGTAATGAAACTCAAGGTTTATATATTTGTGGGGTTGTTTCACTTGATTATTTGATGTATTTATCTGTAGAGTGTTTCTTCACGGATGAGATCAAGTTGGAAATTAGCTTATTAATATGCTCCTAATATTGTAGAGTTCAGTTGTAGTCTTGTTCCTTTCAATTTTTCATATTTTCTTTAAGTTGGTGCCTTTAAAATGATTCAACATCTTCCATCAGATAAGAGCTAAAAACTCTGAATCTGGAGTTTTCATTAATTTTTTTTTTCCGTCTTATTTATTTGTATGTATGTCCCTTAAAAAATCCATTAAAGAGGAAAAACAGTGGTTTTTTTTTTAACGTTTCATCTGAATTCTTTTTTATCTTTTAACTAAGTTTTTTAAATTGCAAAGTTTTATTTTGAGATTTTTTAAAGCATGCACGTTGAGATTAATATTGAAAAAAAGTTGATTAAACACAAAAAGTATGAAAAAAGTTATTCTAAAAAGAAGTTATGTGAGGCGTTTTCTCGAATAATGAAAACCAAAGACAAACAATTAAAGCTAGGGGTGTGTATGGATTAGACTGGTTTAACTTTAAACAAATTCAAGAATTGAACTAATGATAATGATTTTAAAATTTTAAAAATTGGGACTAAACTGTTTGTAGTTATTGAACTGAACTTGGTCTAGTCTGTAAAAATGTTTTGATTTTGATTTGGTTTCGATTTTTCATTCTTAAAGTTGAGAATAATTAGTTTTACCAAAATACATAATCTAAATAAGTTTAACCTAAATTGTCTAGCTACTTAAAAATTAAAAAAAGCCAAATTTATTTGTTATTGACAAACCCTTCTAAGTACATGTTCATTTCAACTAAAGTTGATAAAGTGGCTTTGAAAGGAAATTGAAAGTATAAAAATATAAAATATATATACTCTTCCCATTAGAAACTGTTTTTATTTAATAAAAATCAAAAATTAGATTATATACAATGATTTTAAAAAATTAAGAATTAAATTTTTTTGTTTTTAGTATAGAACCAAATTAAACCGTACAACTCTAACCAATTACTTATTCTTTTAATTTTTTTGATCACCACAACTTAAAACCGACCCAAGATGCGATGATCCAACAACCAAATTAATAGGATTAAATTTGATTAAAGGGCAGAGGTCCCATCTTTGACCAATGCGTGATGATCCAACAACCAAATTAATAGGATTAAATTGGATTAAAGGGCAGAGGTCCCATCTTTGACCAATGCGTAAAACTTGAACGTAGAATCATCACGAAATGCCGAGTTGAATGTAATTGCACAACTAAATTGTGTTTGTGCAAGCATTGAACGTACAAATTAGAGCTCGTTGATGGTGATTCTAAATACACTTTTTTTTTTCTTCTTATATACACCCTTTTTTTTCTTTGGTCCTTTGGACACTCACTTGCAAAGGTCAATGCATAAAACAAGTATCCATAGAAAACACACAGCAGCATTTAAAATCACCCTTCATTCCATAGCTACATAAACTCAAAGCTCATGATAGCATTCTTTTTTAGTGATGTAAATAAAATATATTTAAATAAAAGAACTTGCATTGCACAAAAGCAGCTCAAACCAATCAACATACAAACATGGAAAGGGCCATCGTGTCATGATTGAGCAACATACTTCATGAAAGCGTAAATCTCAATCTCATTTCGTCGCTGAAAATGAGCAGCGCAATATTGGTTATCAACCGTGGGGGTCATTCACATTAATCCCACTGAAACTTTGTTCAGAGAATAAAAACACAGAGCTTGGAGTTTGCAACAATCTTGTGCAGAAATGTGAACACTACTACCCCCTCTTGTTGACAATTATGGATGGAAATTCCCAAACTAGGATTTGTTTACCATCAAAGCCAAGCAGGGCTAGGCAATCCTGGGAACTTTAATGCTTTCTGATGTCGGTAAAGTCACTGACCGTAACAGCTCCAGTGAGAAAACAAGCCCTAAGAAATGAGAAAGGATAGTGTTCGCCGATGCCTGTAAAAGAAATTGATGGATCATAAGATTCATAGCATAAATTGAT
>JAOTRH010000020.1:2027176-2045032 GCA_034768845.1 Heliamphora exappendiculata | reverse complement strand
TGGGGGTTACAGTCAAGGGCAAAAAGCTTATAAAAATTAAGCTAAAAAAAAAACTTGGCATTCCGGTAGTACAATAAAGATCACAATAGAACTCTTTCATAAAGCACTTTGTCCCAACATTCTCCATATACACTACTAATTCCGTTTAAATGAAAGTTTATACTCACTCTAAGTCCCTCCCTCCAGTGCCCAAGCCAGTGGACATTGCTGGTTAACAAACTAGACCATAAATGTGTATATGTTTACGTTGAAGAATAAAATGATGCACTTAAAAGGGAAATATAATGTACACACACTTCATGTTACACGTGTGGAGCTTGATTATTTTTTGGGATCCCACCCATGACCTGACCCTTCTAGAGGCATCACAGTTTATTTTATTTTGTTTTTTGTGAAGCTTAGTTTATGGAGCGCCGGCAAGACCTATTTTTGGCTTCTAACCCATTTGTGGGTCTTTATATTTGTTACTTTTATTAGCAGTTTTTAATCCTTGCATTTGTATCGTCTCTTCTTATAGTGCAAGCTGCCGCGATTCCATAAACGTAACCCTAATTTTGGGTGAACCACAAAAATCGTGTCTTTTATATGTAATTGCATTCTTTCTCGTTTGTTGTTTTCATGTTCTACCATAACACTTCAGAGAAATAATAAAAATAGAATGCTATCACAAAACATAATAACAAATGAATGGTATGGCTACATTACCTGGGTAAGCCACGTGTATCTTGTCCAGAACTAATAGATCGTAGTTTTAGCTGAGTCATATCATATGGCACTGTGAGTTTCCCCGATACCTCAATCGAAATAGATTTTAGGCTTTGTATGATGCCCCATCCTATGCTTTGCCTACATGGCTAAATCACCTTAGTAAGTTTCTCTCAGTTTATCCACAGGTGCCATATGGGTAAGCCACGTGTACCTTGTCCAGAACTACATGGATCGTAGTTTCAGCTGAGTCATATCATATGGCACTGTGAGTTTCCCTGATACCTCAATCGAAATAGATTTTAGGCTTTGTATAATGCCCCATGCTACTCTTTGTCTACATGGCTAAATCACCTTAGTAAGTTTCTGTCAGTTTATCCACAGGTGCCAGTTCTAACTTCCCACAACTGTATTAATTTCTACCTTATCTTCTCTTTTCTTGCCATGCATGCACTTCTGTTTGCATTTCAACTATGCATGTTTTATGTATGTGCTTCTCAAATACCAGACCTTCTATCCACAATGCATGGTAATCTTGTAACTGTTATGTATAACTTTCCCTTCCATTGAACAATCAATGATATATCAATTTTCTGTAGCTTTAAATTTGAATTAGATATTTAGATCATGCCTTTGGTATTCAGAATCTCACCTATCTAAATTGCTCAATCCAAGAAATTCTTCTCCGCATATGCCAATGCTAACCAAGAAAAATAAAGGTTTAAAGACATTACAAAGCTCAATCAAACAATATATATTAAGCACAAGACATATGATATGCGGTTTTTCAATATGGTGGATCCACAAGTACTGTTTCTGTCAGATTACACAAGGATCTTGTCAGTCAATAGCTGTTGCAATTCTCAAAATAAAAGTGGACTTGTGCAGTGATTTGCCCTGATGGACAATCAATGCCAAGAATTGTGAAATCTAGCAATTAGAATCAATTGATCACGTACATATAAGTTATACAGCCCTGATGGACAATCAATGCCAAGAATTGTGAAATCTAGCAATTAGAATCAATTGATCACGTACATATAAGTTATACAATACACATTAGATTGTCAATTAGACTCATCTACAGTCACCTTTCAATGTCTACAAAACATCTTGCAATGCATTTGCAACTCCATTAGGAGTGCTCTGTTCTTCCCTTTATACATTCAGTCCCAACTTAAAAATAAAAAGTGATCTAATTAAACTACAAAACTAATCAAGACAAACTTAGATTTGTTCATCCCCGAAATATATAAACTCAAATTTACCTTCGACGGCTCATTAGCAGTTCTTCGGAGCCTGTCAGACAATCGGATGTACCCAAATGACCAAAACACTGAAACGAATGCTGCTGCAATTCCGCCAGCAGTAGCATAAAATGTAGCAGGCGAAGTGATCTTTCCCGTAATAACAGCAGAAAACGAAAGGATCACAGCGGCCACGAAAGTGCACACTAGTTGTCCCCAAAACCCTAAACTACCCAACCTCTTGAAGTACCTGGAAGTACTCTCTAATCTCTTTGAAACCTGCATCAACAATGAAAGCACAATCCTCAACTTCGAAAGCAAGAAAAAGTCTAATTACACATATTTTAATCACAAAACCAATCACAGAGGCATCACTTGGCTCCTGACTTTAAACCGTGCTTAAAACCTTAAAGCCAAAATAAGATTTAGGTTCCTTCCTTAACTTCAACTTTTAACCTTTTTGCTCATTAATTTTTAGGTTGAAGCCAATTTACTTATTAATCAAAAATACTTTTACATAATTTTAAAAATATTATTACTTTTATTATACATATTAATTTTTTTATAAAAATTATATTTTTAAATTATACTTGTCGAAATCTATAGGATAAAATTCATATTGAATAGAAAATTATGTAAAAATAAATAAATAAAATTATAGAAAATTTTTTTTATTTAATATTTTTTGAATTATTAATTTTGACTTCATTTTAAGCCAAAACTTTTTATTTAAAGTTATTTAAACCCAAATAAACTAAAAGTTTGATTTGAATTTTAGGAGTGATTCAAATTGCCAAACGAGGCCAGATTAGTGTTTTTTACTTTTTAAGTTTTAAGATCCAAATAATGCATATTCTTAGAGGTAAGATCAGTCTGTGATGGATTCATTGTTTTAAATCTGTGCACCTAGTCAAATTGTTTCTGAAAAAAAAAACCCCTAATTCTTCAATAAATTAGCACTAATCGCGGACAGAAAAACCCTAACGAACATTTCACAATTGTTCTTTAAGTTCACATCTATTTAAGAATAACTCCCTGTGTTTGATTCATAGAAAAGCGCACAGAGTTAGAGTTGTGATAGGATGTTACAGAGAGAGAGAGAGAGAGAACCTGAGCAAGTTTGGCCTTTTCGGGATCCTCATTTGGGGAAGTGTAAGCCATAGAAACAGGTGAAGATGCGAGAGGTGGTGTTCTCTTACTGAGCGAAGTATAAGACGAGGACAGAGATGTAGGTAAAGAAGAGAGAGATTGCGATAATTTTAGGGAAGACAGAGAAAATGAGCAGAGACAAGAAGCGAGTCTAGGGGTGTGGTTAAAGGAGCAAGTTGGTTGAGGGCGGCGACAGAGGTAAGGCGGCAAGGGCTTTTCCGCCACTGAAAACGGCGGAGATGGCGGCTCTCCGCCGGACCGACCCGCCGGCAACAGTAGAGCTTGCATCACTAGTGAGATTTTGGGGCTAAGACAGGGGAAGCATCCGCGGGGGCTTGGGCAAGGCAAGCACTGTAATTTGGTTCTTTTCTTGACGAAAAATTTTACTTGGCACCATGAACAATAATGGGCGTTTGGCCAAAATTTTAATAATACTGTTTAGTTTTTTTGTTATTAATTTTATTAATAAATTTTATTTTTAAAAAATATTTATAATTTTTATTATAAATTATAATTAATTTTTTATTTTAATTATAAGTTAACACATTTATCAAATATTATAACTTTTACTATAAATTATAATTAATAAGTTATTAGTTTCATCAATATCAAATATATGCAATATTAAGCCGATTTCAAACACTTTTCGCTTAAAAGCCCAACAATTTTTTTATTCTTCTTTGTCAATTTTAGTTTTTTTACTTTTTATCTTTTATTTATTACCTTTGAATTTTTTTATTTTTCTTACTAACATAAAATACTTCTGTATCTTTTTAAAATATTATAACCCGTATTATACCCATTCATTTTTTTATAAAATGTATATTTTTAAAATCAATTTGTTTAAATATATTAAATAAAATTTATATTGAACAAGATATTATGTAAAAATAAAAAATATATATTTATAACCAAATATTTAATTAACTAATACATTATTAAAAGAGTAATTTTGTCATAAATTGTTTATTATAAGAATTTAATATGATAAAGACAATGTTTAATTTTTCAAGTTCTTCAATACTTCCAAATAAAAAAAGAAAATTTTACACAAATAGCCCTAGTGATTCACCTTTTGACCCACCGATTAAGTACTTATCCAAATAGATTTAAAAAAAAACTAACTTAAAAGCTAAACAAGTTTTTAATTTTAATTTTTAAGTTTTTAGCTACATTTTCATTTCAATTTCCAAAGCATAAAATAAAATTGAGAGGTCGACTAATTAGATTGACTTGGCAAGCCACGTAAGCTTCACGATAGCAAATTTAGAAGATCCACACAGCATCTTGGGACTACTAACCAAGGAGAATTCGGCCTGACCGAACATTGAGCTAGCCAATTTTTAAGAGTTTAGCAGCACAAAAGTCGATCTCTTTGAATTTTAAGAATTGAGCTAGCCTGACCGAACATTGAGCTAGTCAAATCTCTAAGAGTTTAGCGGCACGAAAGTCAATCTCTTTGAATTTCAAGGGTTTTGTAATCAAGCTGCACAATATGTATACCTGGGTGTCACTACAAAGAAAAGAAAAAGCATTTTTTGCGTTAAAATTTTTTTTGTGGAGGTGGCATTTGCTACAGTTAAAGTTTGCCGTCTCAAAAAGCAAGTTATTTGCGACGATTTTTGACGATCGCAAAAATTGGTTGCCAAAAATGAGCATTTGAGACAATTTTTGAACCGTCAAAAAAAAAAAGTTATAATAATAGTTTATTTAAGACGGATGATTCCCGTCGAGTAAGATGATAATAAAAATAGATCATTTGCGATAATTTATTTATTGATGCAAAAAATTAAACGCAAAAATTAAATTTTTTGATATGGTATTTACTGTCATCAAAAGTTAGACGCAAAATAAATCATTTGATACGGTAATTTATCATTGTAAGTAACTGGATGCTAAAAAATAATGGTTTAAAACTATTTTTTATTATCATAAAAAAATGGTCAAAAATAAATCGATGTATTTATGTTTATTTAAAATTTAAAATTTTATTAATTAAAATCTTATCTTTTTAATTTCTCTTATAAAAATAAATAAATAAAATTTAAAAATTCCATAGAGAGATAAAAAAAATTTTAAAAATTAAAATATACCTAAAATAATCTTATAAACTAAACTTATTTTTCTTTATTTTGTATTTTGTAGGTTTTTAGTCTTTTGATAAAAAAATCTCTTTTTAAATTTATTTCATGAAATAAATACAAAATAAATAAATACAAAATAAAAATTTTGTATTTTAAATTTTCTTATTGAGGAAAATTTTTAAAAATTAAAAAAATCTATAGAAAGATAAAAATAAATAAATAAATAAATAAAATATACCTAAACTAAATTTATAATTAAATTTATATTTTTTTATTTCGTATTTAATAGAGTTTAATTATCCTTTCATAATTTTTTATTTGAAAATTTATTTTCTCAAAACCCTAAATTGTAACCATAAATCACTAATTTGTAAGTTGGTAACCCTAAATCATCACGTCTAACACCTCTGTCTCTCTCTCTCTGTCTCTCTCTCACACACACACACACACACACACACACACACGTCAGTAACTAGCTCTCAATCTCCACTCTCTCAGTCACCCCTGTTCATTCTTCAGTCACCGCCTCACACGCTTCACCGCCGCTCTCGCCTCACCGCCGCTCTCGCATCACCGCTCTCGCTTAACGGCGCTCAACCTAATCACCATCCTTGCTTCTTGTCGCTGCTGGGGATTTCTTGTCGCGCCGCGGCTCTCTTGTCATCGCTTCTGGGGCTTTTTCGCGTCGCCGCCTCGGCGACGAGAAATTTATTCATTTTTCTGCACACAAATGGTTATACTGCTCCCCTAAATTGCTCATATTATTTTGATTTGGTACATTCTCTCTTTTTTTCTTTCTTTCTCTTTGTTTGGTAGTTTGATTTTTAGGGCACAAAAATGTGGAGGCTCGTTCTAGTTTATATGAATGGCTAAAATCTACATTATAATCCAGTACAAATGAGGGCTTCTGGATTACTTCTCTATAAACAACTTAACAAATGAAGGCTGAAGTCTAGTTTAGCAAAATAGATTGTTTTAAGTCTTTAGGAAGCAAAACGTTGGTGCCAGGTCGGAATGAGCCAATTTCTCCCAACTCCAACCCCGAAATTCCTAACATAGAAACTGTAATTATATTGTCATCTTATAGGGAAGCAGAAAAGGCATAGGTAATTGGAAATACTGAGAGTTCTTCATTGAGAGTTAAAGACTGCCATTCAATACATGTTCAATATCAATTGAACTCAAAACACATTCACCTTATTAAGATAAATATCTACATGCATCTTGTGGTAGCTATACATATTATAGGTACCTTATTTTTGATGAATTATCTTTGACACGTGATGCCGACCGTATGATTTGCCTGTCACATGGTTCTCTTTGCATCACATTTTGTTTGAATTAGATTAATTTAATCTCTTTAGGTATGTTTCTTTAGGCAATGGTTGAGGTCTGCTCGTAAGGCTGACTACATGACTATGGGCCATGGTTTCATCTCTGTGAGTATTTTTTTAAGTGCAAGAATTATTCTTCTCTTGGGATAAGAATTTAATATAAAGATTCCAAAATGAATGTGGTTGTATTGTTATATTTGATAGATTAATTATGCTATTTCTAAGTTCATTTAGCGCCTGGAAGTAAGTTTGACTTTCAAAAATATAGTTTGACTTTCAAAAATATATTGAAAGTGGGTTCATTTAGTGTTTTAAGTTTTGTAGTGATACATTATCATTCAATTTGTTTCATTGCTTTCAGGATGGTAAACTATGTTTTGGATTTTGATTTTGCCTCCTATTGTAAGAAACTTCTGTTCTATTATCTGATTATGCTGCTTTTTAGTTCAAGTAAGGAAAGAGCTAACTGAATTGTCTAAAGGTTGTCTTAGCAGTTGGAACAAAGCTGCAAGCAATTATAGCTCAGATGGCTGTTGAAATTCAAGAAAGACATGCCGTAGTCCAAGGGATACCTCTTGTGCAAGTCTCTGATAGACATTTTTGGTTTAACTGGCCTCATTTAATTCTCTATCTCATCCATCTCACTCTATTTCAGGTATTTAATTTCCTTCTCATAACAAGCAGGTCTTCTTATGTGTGCAGAATGCATTCGAGATACCATTTTTCTTCTGGATATGGGTAATGAATTGCTCTCCTCTTCCTTCCTCATCATTATTTCAAAATAAGTATCATTTTTAGAAATGAATGTTCTCGGTGCAGTATGAGTTCGGGTTGAAATCTTGCTTCAACAAGAATTTCACTGTTATAATAGTGAGAGTTGCTCTCGGATAAATGAAGAGGTTACACATGGGTGTATTTGAGGGCTCCAAAAATATCAATTCTACAAAAATGTTTTTATTAAACCACTGAAAAATATCTAAATCATGGTATGGTTTAGCAACTCCTAAAGGTTTTAACTACTTAATATGTTTTTACAAGAACAGTTCAATTTCATTAAAAGTCGTTATTCCAAGTAAGTGCTTTAAAACACCACGATCATCCTTGGAAGTAAAGTTGTGGAACTTGGTCGATTATTGACTATAGTATTTTGGGGAGGTATAGCTTCATTGATATGTTATTTTCATAGAATTCTGACTTTCATAATGGGATATTTGTTTGGGCAGGTGAGGAGATCAATTTCTGTGCAGGTACATAACACTTCCACTATATGCCCTTGTCACTAAGGTACTTACTAATTTGGTTCATTGTAATCGTTCTCCATTGGTTTCTATTGTTCTGTTTTGGGCAAAACAAGACAATAATCATCACCTAAAAATCTATGTGCAAGTTGTTTTGCTTTCCCATCTGCAAGTTATGTAGTATAGTCCATTATAACTTCAAAAAATAACACTAGAGGCTTCCTCTTAATTCATTTTTGTTGTTGTTGATACGTTGGGAATTTGCAGATGGGATCAAACATGAAGAGGGGTCTATCTTTGATGAACAAACAACCAAGGTTTGGTCGCAGATGGTATCCATGATTGTTAATTTTATGTCTCTTAGTTACTATTTTTTACTTACTTATTTTCAATATGTTTATTTTTTATTATTCTTTTTATGATTATATATCGAAGGTTGTAAATGAAATTTATGATAAAGTGCTATATAAATAAACTGAAAGACTTTTTAATTTTATTTTGTAATAGATTACTCGGAGGAAGAAGATGACATTGTTCGTTTGAAGTAATCAAACTTTTTAATTGAGTGGCGTAGTAATAAATTTGTAATTGATTTGAACATTTGTAATATTTTAAAATTTTTTTAGGTTGGTGGATCATACTTATGATGTTACATTTTTTATGAGTGAGATGGATTATAATTTTTATGTGGGATGTTATTTATGAATTAGACTGGTTTTATATTGATTAAATGTATTTTTTAATATTTTAATGTAATTTAATGGATTTGTTACAAATAGAAAATTAAAAAAACCTATTATTTATTATTTTTAAATAGTTATTTGCGACGAAAAACGTCGCAAATAACTCTTTTTCTTTAAATATTAAAAAAATATTTGAGACGGCAAAATGGCTGATGCGAAAACTTTTTGAAATGGGATTTTATCGACGCAACAGAGTAGTTTTTGCGACGGCATTGGTAGCAGACGCAACAAGTATATCATTTTTAATGTTTTTGCGACGTTTCTAAAGCCGTCTCAAAAAATCTTTTTTGCCGATGCAAATGTTTTTGAGACGGTAAATTTCGAGGCAAATGCTCTTTTGCGACCCTAGAATGTACTATCCTTTTTGCTGACGCAAAACCGACGCAAATAATGTTTTGCGACGGATAATTATCCTTTTGCGACGGATGTCTCCCGACGCAAAAACCCAATATTTTAGTAGTGCGTGACACTAATGCCAATATGTTAAGGATTGTTGGTCAGATTTCATAAAATAACAAAAGCAAAAGGTGCCTGATAGTACCAACGGAACACACTACGTAATTAACAAAATTTCTAAATTACCAAGAAGAGTGGAGTTGATGAATGAGCATGATATCTTTTGCCAGCTGTCCTAAAATTGATGATATCTCTAGATTGTAACAAAATTCAATTGAATTAATATCATTATGAAATTATTCAAATAATTAATCAACTCGCCGATTTTAAAGATTTAGTGACAATGGCAGAGTTATGTTGATACTCGGGGTCCCATTATAATAGAAATTGTAGGCATTCACCCTGTTTGGGCTAAATAATGATAATTTTGTGTTTTTTATTTTTATATAATTTTTAATTTTTATCTTTTGATTAAATTTTTTATTTTTTCTAATCGTCATGATAAGATGAACAAAAATAAATAATTTTTTTTATTAAAGACAAAAAATAAACAACACTAAATTTTGTTTATTGGCTTATTTTGGCTTATTTTTATCTTTTTTAAATTTTTTTTATATTTTAAATATTTTTTTTAACTTTTTTTGAATCGTTTCGATGAGACGAGTTAAAAAGTATAATAGCTTATCTAAACAATAAAAAAAGTTCACTAAAGATAAAAATAAATTAAATAAAATAAACAAATAAACAATTATCTCAAACAAGGTGTCAATCAATAATTTAAATTTTTGTATGAAGTTTAGCCTTTCAAGTTTTTAAAATAAAGGTTTGACCCCAAATTAAAATTTCTACTCCACCTTTGATTATTGGGTCGAAATGACTTAGAAATTTTTTTAAACCATTTAAACTTATTTAATTGTCAGAATTACTTATAGTAGCTTTTATCTTTCAGTTATTGATTTTAATTATAAATTATAAATTTTTTTAAACACTCACAATTTTTATTACAAATTATATTTATTTATTTTTATTTCTATTACAAGCTATATTTTTTACCAAATACAAATAACTTATATTACAAATTATAATATATAAGTTATTCATTTTAACAATACCAAACACTACCTATGTGCTGTGCGCCTAAAAGTAACAATTGATTTTTTGTATTAGTATGCAAGTTCATTAACCGAATAGTTAGAATTCCAACTAATTCGTACCATTATAATCATAAGGACATGTTTGGATTTTAAATTAAATTTATGAGATTTATAAATTAAATTTATTTTTTATTTTTCACCGATATAGATTGGGTTATCACAATAATTTTATCCTTTTCTGTAGTATTTGCTTGGATGATGAATTTGTGAAAGGATTATAAAGAGAAAGAAAAAGTTTAAAGAGAATAATAAATAATAATGAAGTGAACAAGTTAGATTTTTTTATTTCTTTAGTAAATTATTTCAGAACAACCTTTAGAGCACAAAACTGGTGTAGAAAATGAATAGTGGATGGATTAGGTTGAATGCCACAAATGAGTTGAAAGTGGAGCAGTTTTGAAAGCAGAGCAGGTCCAGAACCAAAGTCAAGTCCCCAATTTAAATGTGAATATTGAGAACTTGGGAAATGGCCCATTCCCATCATGTGAAATCCCTTGTTCTAAATAAACAAATAAAATTAAGTGAACATCAAGTTCCCTCATTTGGGATCTTTTCTAATTTGTAATCCCTTCTTCAATGTAATTCTATTTTTTATAATATATTGTGTTTGGCTCTCAAATTTGTTGAAGAAAAAGAGAAATTAAATTAATTTATTTATATGATAAGATAGCTTAGTCGAGATTTAGGCTCATCCCGACATCTTGAAATATCAAAAAACAAAAAGATAGCTTATGCTTTTAAAATCGTGTTCTCTCCTTCAGCAAATTTTGGTAAAAAAGATAAGATTAATTCAAGCATAGATTCCAAGGTTCCATCTTTTTTTAAAATTATTGGCCATGTTTGGGTGACGTTACTTATTTGCTTATTGGCTTAAAAGTAAAAAACAAGCTAAAAATTTAAAAATAAGCAAATAAGCAAATAAGCTGGCTTATAAACAAATAAGCAAATAAGATCGTTTGGGTAGCTGGCTTATAATCAAATAAGCAAATAAGTCACAAGGCACCCAAACAATGCGGCTTAAATAGAATTTTGCTTATTTGCTAATAAGCAAATAAGCAAATAAGCAAACCACCCATACAAGGCCATTGTTTCTCTCATCTTAAGATATTTTGAAAAGAGTTGTTAAAATTTATTAAAAAATAAATCATAAGGTAAAAATATTGGCCCCATTTGGGTGGACCTTACTTATTTGTTTATTAACAAATAAGTCAAATTCCATATAAGTAAGTTTGTTTGTATGACCATTGGTTTATTTGCTTATAAATCAGCTATCCAAACGAATTTATTTGCTTATTTACTTATAAGCCAGCTTATTTGACTACTCAAACGAGCTTATTTACTTATTGACTTATTTTTTTATTTTTAGCTTCTTTTGTTACCCAAATGACATGACTTATTTTTTGATTTATAAGCCAATAATTAAATAAGCAAGGTCACCCAAACGGGACTATTATTGTAGAAAATGAAAAAAACAATAAGAAAGAGTAATACAGTCACATACAAAAAACATGATTTACATTGTTCACCAAAAACTAAGATTATATTAACGAAATTGCTTCAATTTGTACCATGAAAAGAGGGCGTTATAATACAACGTTCAATTTTTTTAACAAAAACAACGAATATAAAGACTTATAAATAGTTCAAATGCCAAAAATTTGTCCATGAGTTCTCCGGCTCGGGCTTAACAGCTCTAGCCTTTGCTCTATGAACTAAATTTTAAAAAAATTAATTTTAAATCACGATGCCTTTAAAATCAGGTTGAATCATGAGTCAGACCCAAACAAGAAAAAAAATCAAGCACCACACAGCTAACAAAAACTCAATATTTTTAAAATATAAGTTTTAACGTTGATAATTTGACCACTATAAAAAATTTAAGATTGAGACTGATTTTACTATTTTTATCTATCGTTCATTCCTGCTCCCTCTTACTTGATAAATTCCTTTTAAATTCCTCTCACTCAAATAAATCAATTTGAAATCACTCTCCTTACTATAAACTCATTCACCTTCTCTCTCTTTTTTCTTTCAATTCTCTTTTTAAGCACCATCTTTGTGCTATCATCGTTCCTGTGACACTACCATCAAATTATGTTTGATTGTGTTTTTAGATACAAAAATTTATTAATAAATATTTATTTTTTGGCGGGTAACTAAGTAAAAAAAATGACAAAATTCAAATTGGTGATGCTCACAATGTCTTGTAGTTAGTAATAGTGGGGCATGTTTTGTGTAAAGAAAAGCAAAAGTAGAAAGACAAGATGTAACTTTACTAGTGGTGGTTTGACTACCCCTATAACCTCTAAGTTGTAACTTTGAAAAGCCACGACAACCTAAGTAACTTTTCAAAAAGGCAAAATAAGCTAAGCCTCTTATTAGCATAGCTAGAAAGCTTGATTTTTAAAAATTTAGGTGTTTAAAAAAAGTTAAATTATTTAGAATAATTTACTTTGGGTAATTTTTTTTGTTAAATATTTAAAATATTTTTATTTTTTTGGTTTTAAGCTATAATATTTGAGATAATGTTACGACTTTTATATATTTTAGAGAAGAGTTGACTTTTTTAATTGAAGGTATTACAATTATTTTTCTCAAATTTTTTTTTAGTATTTGGTATGCATATATGCTTTTTCTTTGAGAAAAGAAGTGAAAAGGGGTTAGTTGGCTTTTTAGAAATGCCAAGACAATTTAAAAGCTATTTTTTTTGTAAAAAAATAATAATTTTTAACATTAATCCATGATTGCAACGAAAAACATACTGATGGTTTTAATCCACACAAAGTAAATAAATAATATGAACAATAAATAACATGAACACAAAACTATACGAAATTCCACAAGTTGCCTAAATTCACGGGTGATGAGAAATAATTTCACTATGAA
Organism: Heliamphora exappendiculata; assembly: GCA_034768845.1. Lineage (NCBI taxonomy): Eukaryota > Viridiplantae > Streptophyta > Magnoliopsida > Ericales > Sarraceniaceae > Heliamphora > Heliamphora exappendiculata. The sequence goes on along the minus strand of JAOTRH010000020.1, from coordinate 2,032,096 downwards.
TAATAAGGATTACAAAAACTCTATCTTTGGCCTCCAATTGAGTCTCTCTCTATACTCTCTAGTATATTTTCTGAGCCTCTCTCATATTTTCGACAAATCTTATGACACATTAATTTATACTAGTAAAAAGTTTCTAATTTTGGTAAGAAAATAAATCCTAATAGAACAATAGTCATTTAAGCTATTCTTGCCCACCAAGACTAATAATAAAGGAAACCCAAACAATTAGCATCAACATAACTACGAAAAGATTAATACACCAAAATAGGCGTCACTAAAATAAGGCTAGATTAACACATGATCCCGTGGCTTCTAGACGTCTGTTCGGATGTGAATATTCTGAAATTTGAGACACAAATCAACATATGCCAAACAAGGGCTAAGTTTTCTTATTAAAAAATGCTACAACTCAAAATATATTCATAAATTTATCCATAATTTGAAATGAATAGTTCATATTAAACTATATGTGATATAGGTCATATTCTAAGTGAATCTTGATCCTTTAATTTTGAATTATTAATAAATTTATAAGTATATTTTGAAGGTATTTAGTATTACTGAAACTAGTAATTTATATATTATAGCTTATAGTAGTTATTGTGAGTGTTTTGTAAAAATTCTAAAATATAAAAAAAATTATTATAATTTATAGTAGAAGTTGTAAGTATTTAAAATAATTTATAACTAGAAATTAATAACAAAAAGCTAAAAATTACTAGTAGTAATTTTGCCAAACACCCCTTTATGAGTTTATAACATACCTCTAGGTCTAATGGAACACAATTTATTATTTTACTAGTGGGTGAGTGGGCCTGCCTTAGTTTCGCTTTAATAATTCGAACTATTTATTTTATTATTTTTAACATTTATATCATTTATACAAAATACCAATTTCATTCAATATTGGTAAGTATTTAAATAAATCTTATTTATCTTAGAAAAAAATAGACAGGAAATTTATTCACACAAATGGGTATAGTTCGTTTTTAAGACAATTGTAATTTGTTTGGACACTTAATAATATCAAATGAACTTAATTTTTGTTGAAATTTTGTGAATTCAATTGGCCATTGATTTTCAGAATTCAATAGCATAATTCAATTGCAATTGAATTGGCCATTCAATTGACAATTGAATCCTGAAAATTAATACCATTTATTGGCTATTGATTCTCCTGTAATTCTCATGACAGAAATTCTATATAAAGCCAGGTTTTTTTTTATTTTCTAAAGAGAATAATATCAGCAAGGTAAAAATGTGAGATAGGAGAGACACAATTCTAAAATTATAATTGCAAGTTGTGAGAGAGAGAAAGACAGACGAGGTACGTCCGTAGCCGATCCTTGGTGGTGTTCCAACGACCGTATTTGCCGTTTTATCCTGAGAGAGTGATGCCGGTAAAAAACCTACAACATTCTCAGTAGGCGGTGAATCATTCTTAAATAAACTGCGTTGGAAGACTCAGTTTGCATATTCTGTTTATATTATTTTTTACAATTTTGTTTTTATAAATTTTGTTTATTGTAATTGTTGAAAATTAATAAAGATATATTTTTTAGATCACCGAGCATGTATATATTGCGGCGATGTATTTTTCCAAACAATCTTAAGAATGACCCACTTTTAAAACCTGCTCGGTTCGGATATTATTTTGTTCTCTAGAAAATACATGTTTATAAATCTAACATATTCTGTGAGTATATTCAGGTTTATGGATTCGTTGCAGTATGAGAATATTATCTTGTTCAGATTAATGTGTTCAGGATAATCCAAACCACAGTGGTTTTCTCTCCTCTATCATTCAGTCGTTTTCCTGATCTGTGAGAATTTTGGATGTTTGTGTCGACACCTTTTTATTTGTGTCGACACTTTTGACACTTTTGGCTGCTTGTGTCGACACATTTTTGTTAGTGTCGACCCCGTTTTCCTCTGTTGGTGTTGTGTATTCTCCGTTAAACCTCTAAGTTTATTTGTGTCGACATCTTTCTCTGTTTGTATCGACACATTTCTCTGTTGAAGTTGAATTGGAACTCTCGGTTCTTTTGTCTAGACACCTCTCTCTGTTTGTGTCGACACTTACCTATGTTTGGAACTCTCGATTCTTTTGTGTCGACACCTTTCTCTGTTTGTGTCGACACCTTCGCTGGTTGCTGTTTACGTTGGATCTCTCAGCCATGGTATCTGAGGTGAATATGGTAGGTTCAAATTCACAAGAATGGTGGTTAGGCACATGGGCCACTTGCCATGTTTGCTGTGACAGACAGATGTTTAACACCATTGAGATGGTGGCCCATGGTCAGAAACTGTATATGGAAAATTCAGCTACCTCAGATGTGTTGGGGTAAGGCCAGGTGATCCTCAATATGACATCTGAAAAAGAGCTGACATTGAATAATGTGCTTTATGTGCCAGACATTCGGAAGAATTTGATATATGGGTCTCTGTTGAGCAAGCATAGGTTTCAGATGATCTTTGAGGCAAATAGAGTTACGCTGTCTAAGACAGAAATGTATATGGGGAAAGGTTATGTAACCAATGATCTATTCAAAATGAATGTAATGACTGTCATTTCCATGCTAATAAAATGAAATTTCCTGTTGCTTATGTACTTGAGTCTTCCATTTTGTGGCATGGTAGATTAGGTTATGTTAATTGTGATTTTATACGTAGATTAATTAACTTGGAGCACATATCTAATTTTGGTATTGATAAAACTCACAAGTGTGAAACTTGTGTGGAAGCTAAGTTAACTAGGTCTTCATTTTACTTGGTTAAAAGAAGCACCGAGCCACTTGATATAATTCACACTGATGTGTGTGATTTGAAATATGTTTAGAGTGCCAATGCTAATAAGTACTTCGTCACGTTTATTGATGATTGTACAAAGTACTGCTATGTATACTTGCTAAAGAGTAAGGATGAAGTTTTGGACAAATTCATTCTGTACAAGAATGAAGTGAAAAATTAACTTAGCAAAAAGATTAAGGTGTTAAGAAGTAACCGAGGTGGTGAATATGAATCACCATTTGGTGGATATTGTGCTGAGTACGGAATTATCTACCAAACCACTGCACCTTACTCACCTCAGCAGAATGAAACTATTGAACGAAAAAATCGTACCTTAAAAGATATGATGAATGCTATGCTGGTAAGTTCTGTGCTGTCTCAGAACATGTGAGGTGAAACGGTTCTCACCGCTAATCACATCCTGAATTTGGTACCTCGCAAGAAAACTAACAAAATACCTTATGAGTTGTTTAAGGGTAGGAGGACTGCCTATAGTTACTTAAGAACATGGGGGTGTCTTACGAAGGTAGCCATACCTCCTCATAAGAAGGAGAAAATATGTCCAAAAATCGTTGATTGTGTGTTCATCGGTTATGCGCAAAATAACTGTGCTTATCGTGTCTTGTGTATGAATCTGCAGTAACAGATCTTTATAAGAATACAATTATAGAATCTAGAAATGTGTCGTTCTTTGAATGCATATTCCCGTATAGATCCATAAAAGAGTCCAGTTCAGTAAAAGGAATTTTGCATTCAAAGTTAACCACTACATATCCTACGCATGGACTTTCAGTTGTCTATCTCTCTTACCGTCAGCTTTGTAATCTGTGTTTGTACTCCCGTCAATTTTATTCATGGGGGGTTGTTGGAATTTTGTGAATTCAATTGACCATTGCATTCCAGAATTCAATAGCAGAATTCAATTGCAATTGAATTGGCCATTCAATTGGCAATTGAATACTGAAAATCAATACCATTTATTAGCTATTGATTCTCCTGTAACTCATATGACAGAAATTCTATATAAAGCAAGCTTTTTTTTATTTTTTTGAAGAGAACAACAACATCAAGGTAAAAAGGTGAAATATGAGAGACACAATTATGAGATTACAATTACAAGCTGTGAGAGAGAGAGACAGACGAGATACGTTCGTAGTCGATCCATGGTGGTGTTCCAATGATCGTGTCAGCCGTTTTATCCTAGGAGAGTGACGCTGGTGGAAAATTTACGATACCCTCGGTAGGCGGTGAAACATTCATAAAGAAACTACTGTTAGAATGTGAAAAAAAAAATTAAGAACCGGCGTTATGACCGTAAAAAATGGCGCATTGATTTTTCATGAAAAACGATAACAACAAACTGATATATTATGATTAAATATATCTTCAAGAAACTTGAACAAGTTTTTTTGATACAGAACAACGATCCGAGACGACCCAATGATCTTCTTATATATATCCCGACGCACAAAACGATCTCGGCGAGTGGGCACTGATCTGGATTTTTATATTTTTTTCTTTTTGGTTTCTATCTCGCACCTCTCTCTCAAAGCAAAAATGAATTCACAATAGGAGAGTGAAGGGGGCGGCGGCGAGGGCTTGGGATTAGGTTAGTTTTTGGCTCCTTGTGATATATTTTAATATATCACTTGAGATATCCTTGGAAACTATATATCTCTTTCCTAAAATCAAGGAGGAGATATATTTTTTCATAAAACAACCTCATATCCCCTATTCGGGCCGGCCACCTAGGGAGTGATCCCTAGGTGTGCCAAATTTTAATACCGCCCTCCATTATTTAACTTAATCTCTGAATATTCCCAACGAAAAAATTAATATTCAAATTAAATTAAATTATGAAAAAATATCCGTGCATATAAAGAGCTACGTGAGGGATCACGAGTAAGTATAGGACTCGGGTTAACCGTACGAGAAAATTGAATATCTCTAACTCTATTCCCGAGTTAGATCTTTTTTCGCTCGAACCAGAACTTATTCCACTGAAGGTCCTGACTGAACTCACGGCCCTAACTCAAATTATGTCTTGAGTTATCAATTATCAAATGCACTTAATTCTCTCCACGTTTAAGATATGGATTCCCGATAAATAAATTAGGTTACTGACAACCC
>JAOTRH010000020.1:2014677-2027076 GCA_034768845.1 Heliamphora exappendiculata | reverse complement strand
GTAAAAAAGTAAATATCAAATTATATAAAAAAACTAAAAATAAAAATAAAAAAAACTTAATAAGTCAAACTAGCTGATTTTGTTTTTGCTTTTTAAGTCAAAAAAACTTGTAAAATAAGTTAGTTCAAACACAGGCTAAACATGTGTTTGGGTTGATTTTTTTTTATAAATTTTTTAATTTTTTAAATTTTTTTAAAATAAATATAAAAATATGTGTAAAAGTATCAAATAAATAAGCTTTTTTAAAAAATTTTAAGCCAAAAAAAATTCCTAAAACCTAAGTCAAACATAAGTTAACACTTTGTCTATGTTTATTTTAATAAGTTGTTTTGATTGACTAAAAAAGTAATTAAAAAAAAAACTTCTAAGCTGATTATTAATAGCCCTTTATCATTTTTCTTTCCTCTGCTCTCGTCTCCCTCTGCTTGCCTCCGTTTGCAACTCTCAAGTCTCACCCAACCAGAATTTTTACCCTCTCTCTCTCTCTCTCTCTCTCTCTCTCTCATCGTTTTGGTCACCAAAACAATCATATCTGGAGTTGGTTAACCTCTCTCCCTCTTTCTCTTATCGTTTTCCTCTACTTCTTTCTTCTCTTACGATAAGAATATATGCGGTGGAGATGTGAGTTTCAGAGATGATCATGGGGTTCACAGTAACTGATAATCCCCACCTTTGGTGGTCATCTTCTCTGTTTCTTCTCCTCTTTGGACTCTCTTCTTCTCTAAACTCAGATGGGACTCTCTTGCTGTCTTTCAGATACTCTGTTCTCAGTGACCCATTATCCGTTCTTGATAACTGGAACTATGCCGACGACTCTCCCTGTTCATGGACTGGCATTTCTTGCGCTCAAATCGGAACCTCCTTCGACCCGCCGGAGTTGTTTCGGGTCATCGGATTAGTCCTCCCAAATCAGCAACTTCTGGGTTCAATCCCAGAGGAATTGGGTTTCATTCAACACCTCCGTATCATAGATCTTTCCAACAATTTCTTGAATGGTACTCTTCCAGATTCACTCTTCAACGCTTCAGAGCTTCAAGTTCTCTCTCTTTCCAATAATATGATCTTTGGTGAGCTGCCGGAGCTCGCCGGAGGCCCGACGAACCTTCAGTTTCTCAATCTTTCCGACAATGCGTTGGCCGGTAAGATACCGGAAAGTCTTACCTCTTTGCCGAACCTAACTGTGATTTCTCTGAGAAGTAATTATTTTTCGGGCGGTGTTCCGGGTGGGTTTGATTTTGTGGAGGTTCTAGATCTGTCTTCGAATCTGTTTAATGGGTCTTTGCCTGTTGATTTTGGTGGGGAGAGATTGATATACTTGAACGTTTCGTACAACAAGATTTCGGGCTCGGTACCTTCAGATTTCGCGAGTAAGATTCCGGCGAACGCGTCAATCGATCTCTCCTTCAATAACCTCACCGGCGAAATCCCAGAAACAATGGCGTTGATTAATCAGAAAGCAGAATCTTTTGATGGGAATGAGAATCTATGTGGGAAGCCATTGAAGAAGCAATGCACAGTTCCTTCAACACTGTCCTTCCCGCCCAATGTAACTTCAATTACGTCTACTCCGGCAATCGCAGCCATACCCAAAACAATCGACTCAACTCCGGCAACGAACTCGACTGCAAAAACACCAAATGGGACGCAGAACCAACAACAGAGCAGGATGACGCCGGGGACGATAGCCGTAATCGCAGTCGGAGACTTGGCCGGGCTTGGAATTCTCGCCATGATCTCCCTCTACGCGTACCAACTGAAGAAGGCGAAGAAGAAAAACAAAGTTGAGAAAAGATCAAAAATGAGCAATCCCCACAAAGATCAAGTGAATGAGACGGAAGAAGAAAGCCCCTCGGTATCAAAAGAGACGAAGGGTCACGCTCACACTACTTGGCCTTGCCTGACGGCCGCGAACGGCGGGGAGACGTCGGAAACCACAGGGTCCGACAGCGACGAGAATGCCGCCGGTAACGAGGGCTGTGGAAAAGAAGAGGTGGAGGAGAAGGGGAGGGAAGAGAAGTCGCTGGTGATGGTGGACGGAGAAACGGAGATGGAGATGGAGACACTGTTGAAAGCTTCGGCGCATGTATTGGGGTCGAGCTGGTGGAGCATAGTGTACAAGGCGGTGGTGGAGGACGGGACGGCGTTTGCGGTGCGGAGGATCGGAGAGGGCGGCGGCGAGAGACGGAAGGACTTCGAGAACCAGGTCAGGACCGTGGCTAAGATGCGCCACCCAAATCTGGTGCGCATTCGAGGGTTCTACTGCGGAGAAGGTGAAAAGCTCGTTATCTACGACTACGTCTCCAACAGCAGCCTCGCAAGCACAACTGGTTACAGTAAGCGCTCTTTAGCTAGATCCTTCTTTTCCTGCTAAAACGCGCTTATTCTTCATCCACAGAACCCGTGAACTTCAATCCAGTAATAATACTAATAAAAAATAGAAAATACTGACTACTACCAACCATATAAAGATGGTATTTGGCGGTGCTAAACTAATATATTATAAATGGTAACATATAAAATAATTGTAACAGAAAATATAAGTATTTAAAAATATTAATGCTAATTTATAATTAAAATTAATTTTTTATAAAAGTAAAAATAATTATTATTTGTGACAAAAATTATAAATATTTAAAAAAAATTATAATTTATTATTAAAAAATTAATATAAAAAAATTATAAAATATAAGATTATGTAATGCCAAAGAATACCATATAATATTCTTAGTTATACATTCATTTGTGAGTCTTACATGCATATAACGCTCTAATTAAAATTATTATTTGTGATTAGTTTTTGTATTTGTAGTTGTTCTGTATAAACCTGAGTTTTTGTATTAGTTTTTGTATTTGTAGTTGTTTTATATAATTGTAAAATGTATAAATTTGAGATTAAAAATACTTTAAAATTCAACGCCCACAGACCTAAAACAAGACAAGATCGTTTATTTAAAAATTTTGGCTTTTTAATTTTTTTTTTAGCTAAAAATGCTAAAAAAACAAGATTATTTGTTTGGTAACAAAGCAAAAAGGTTAAAAAGTCATATTAAAATACATATTTTTAGAAAATATTTTATTTAAACTCTCACATATTAAAATACAATAATACCATTTATTCATAACTTATTACTACTAATACCAACTGCATATAATTGTTAATATTAAATAAATAAAAAGCTAAAATTATTTATTTTGAACAAAAATAAAAAATATTAACCTTTTACCCAAACAATTAACTATAAAAAATTAGTTTAAAAATTAATTTATCAAATAACCTATTTGAATCTAATTTAATTTTTTAACTAAAAATATAAAAAAATAAAAAAATAAACTTTTAATCTAGTTACAAATCATACCGTAAATTGTTCCTAAACTAATTACGCCTCTTTCTAATGCCTTCTTACAATTTGTCGGTAATTTCAGAGAAGATGGGTTCCTCTCCAAGTCACCTGCCTTTCGAAGTCCGGCTCAAGATAGCAAGAGGAGTTGCTCGTGGGCTAGCCTACATCCACGAGAAGAAACACGTGCATGGCAACATCAAACCAACCAACATCCTCCTAACCCCTAACATGGACGCCGTAATAAGCGATCTCGGCCTCGACCGCCTCGTCTCCGCCGCCCACCACCACCACAGAGCCGGCGTCGCCACCCGCCATTTCGGCAGCAAGAGATCCGCCGCCTCCCGCGACACCGCGCAAGACCTCCCAATATGCACCAGTCCGTACGGTGCGCCTCCCGGTTTCGTCGGGTGCACATCCCCTTATCATGCGCCCGAGTCACTTCAAAACCTCAAACCCCACCCGAAATGGGACGTTTATTCCTTTGGGATCGTTCTGTTGGAGCTCCTAACCGGAAGGGTATTTTCGGAGAAGGAGCTGAGGCAGTGGACCGCCGGGACGGCGGCGGAGGACAGGACCCGGGTGTTGAGGATGGCTGACGCGGCAATTAGGGCTGACGTGGAGGGAAGGGAGGATGCCATGCTGGCATGCTTTAAGCTAGGGTTTAGCTGTGCTTCGTTGGTCCCACGAAAAAGACCATCCATGAAAGAAGCACTCCAAGTGCTTGATAAATTGCCGTGCAACCCTAGCCCGCCCGTCGCATTGATGATGAATGTTTAATCTTTTCCCTACAAAAAGCGTCGGCTGAATGTTTTTATGAAAGCGTTTTGGATCTTTGACTGCTGATTAATCCTTTTCTCGCTAATATAAGATTACTTTTGAAGATTGACCAGCACTTCCTAACTTTTAATTCCTTTCTTTTTTTGCTATCCCTTGATTTAGGTTAATTCTTGATTTTTTAAAAAAAAAACTAAAATGAAAAAGAAAGCAATTGTTTTGAATTTGTACTAATAACACAAAAAGTGAAGAAAATAATAATTAAAAATAAGAAAATTATTTTTTTCTTCTATTTAGTAAAATAATAATTATAAAAAATTTAAATCTATACTAATATACTGTTATATTAAAGTAGAGTACTTAGTATATCTCATATTTAAAGTTGTGTCAACTTTTATTTACCCAAAGTATCACTGAAAAACTTATTTACAATTTAATTATTTTATTTTAAATTTTGAGGGCACAATTTTGAATTAATATAATATTTGAATTATAATAAATTAAATTTCTCACGATATACGTGCGCCAAGAACCTAGTTAGTTATTAATTTGAAAAGAGTATTAATTGCAGTGATACAATTATATATTGAATAATATTGAATGATATATTAGTAAATATTAATATTAAATGTTTAAAAATACCATTACCTAAATTCAAAAAGGCTGGCCCAGTTGTAAAAGCCTCCAAATTTAAAAATTTCTGTGCTATCAATTTTTTCAAACTAATTAATATATAAGTGCAATTTTATATTGGGTTTTAGCAAATTTGTTCCCTTAACCATTCAAGATTTATTTATTTAGTCCCTTATTTATTGATTTAGTCTATTTAATTCATAAAATAAATAATTTAAATTTATTAAGTCAAATCACTAATAGAAATTGTGCTCATTTGAAATAATTAAAGAAGTTTTTAACATATTTGTTTCATTAATCTTTTAAACTATGTTTAGTTTGTCTATGATCTTTCGATTAAATATATTTAATCCTTTAGCGTACAAATTTGAATTTATTAAAATTAAATAACCAACAGATATTATGTTTATAGACAAAAAAAAATAAAATATTGTTAATTCTAGTATTATTACTTGTGTGCTTACTTTATTCAAGTATTTTTTTGTTTACGAATATGATAGTTTGTTTGGCCTAACAATGAATAATTTGATTTATTTTCTTTTTTTTAGCACATTATATTTTTTGGTATATATTTTTTTAATTTTTCAGTTGAACTTGATGAGAAGAATATTTTTTATCAAATAATAAAAAATAAATAAAAACAGAAAAAGTCACATAAATATGATTTATTGATTTATTTTAACTTATTTTAGTTTTTTTTATTTTTTATCATTATTTTTCTTACCTATTCGATGCCTTTCAATAAGAAGAATTGAAAAGGTAAACAATTGTGATTAAAATGTAAAAAAATTCATTAAAAAATAAAAAATAAATAAATAAGCAAATATTTTAAATGAGGCCAACATTTTAATAACAAACAAACACGAAATTAGTAATCATTTATACTTAATAGTCCAGTCCAATATTCTATTCTATAACTCTAAACATGACATTAATTTATTTATAAATTAAATAGATTTCATAAATAGATGAAAGATTAAATAAATATATTTTAAATAATTAAGAAGACAAATTTGTTAAAAACTCGCTTTATGGGCTTCTTCGGCCATTTCAGTTTTTTCACTTTTGGCTTTAAATACAATAAAACCAATTTGGTTCATTTGGCCAAAAAAATTTTAAAAATTAAAAAGTTAAATTAAAATACTGACTCTTAAAATATTATATTTAAATTTTAATTATTTTTAAAATATAATAATATCTCATATTTATATTTATTTATTATCACTGTCAATTATATATATTTGTCAATATTAAATATATAAAAATGTAAAATTAAACAATTTGAATAAAAAATAAAAAAAATTGAATTTTTTACCCAACTTTCAAAGAGCTCATTTAAAAGCTAAGAGTTAATTTGGGATGTCTAAAAATTTTAGCTTTTAAAATATGTGGTTTTTTTAGGAAAAGGAGGAAAAAAAAATTTAAGGTGTTTGAGATAATTTTTTAGTAGTTTTTTTTTTATTTTTTATTAAAATATTTAATATACCATTTTATTTTGTTTTTAAGTTGTAATATTTAAAATATTAGCATTTTTTTTTGTTTTTGTAAAAGTAATTAATTTTTTAATTGAGAATATTATAGTAATTTTAGCTTAAAATAAGTTCTGTTGTTTGGAATATATATATATAAAAGCTTTTTTTGGATTAAGAGATATAAAAAAGTTAATTTTTAAAAAAATTCAAATATTATGACTTAAAAATTAATTTTTTTAAATAAAAATTTAATTTTTTTTAAAAAAATTAAATATAAATTAAGTTACTAAATAATTTATTTTAAATTAAATTTAAATTGTATCTAATATAAAAATCAAAAAATTAGAAAAAAAAAAGAGTTAACTTTTATGCTAACTTCTAAAACCTTAGTAACCCCATTTTAACCTCTCAATCCAAACTATTCATGGATTCACGATACTCTTTCGCATCTTCCATCGAATCGAAGCCGACCATGGGAATCGGCAATTCCACCCAGAAAGAACCCCAAACCAAAACCCAGATCTTCATACTATCAGGCCAGAGCAACATGGCCGGCCGAGGCGGCGTCAAACACAAGCACTGGGACGGCGCCGTCCCGCCGGAGTGCCGTCCCGACCCCTCCATCCTTCGCCTAAACGCCCACCTCCACTGGGAACCGGCGCGTGAGCCTCTACACGCCGACATCGACTCCAAGAAGATCTGCGGCGTGGGACCCGGAATGTCATTCGCCAACGCCGTCAAGGAACGAGTCGGGGTCGTTGGGCTGGTCCCCTGCGCCGTCGGCGGGACCGCCATTACGGAGTGGGCGCGTGGGAAGCACTTATACGAGAATATGGTGAGGAGAGCCAGATCGGCGGCGGAGAGCGGCGGCAGTGGGGAGATCAAGGCGTTGCTGTGGTACCAAGGAGAGAGCGACGCGTCGTCCCTGGTCGACGCTGAGTCGTATAAGGCCAATATGGAGAGACTCATTCGGGATGTGCGCTCGGATCTTCACTCCCCTTCGCTCCCAATCATTCAGGTTAGTCGAATTGTAAATTCAGCCCATCTAATTTGGGAAGAAAAAAAAGAAATTTCCAAACTCATGTATAGTGTTTATTTATTTATTTTTTATTGTCTTAATTTCTTTAACAAATCATCAAATCAGATCATAAAGTGATTCGTAGCAGACTTAGAAATAGGTAAATTGAGAAAAAGAAATTCAGAGAATATAGAAAGAAAATTTACAATCCTGACTCCTGAGTGAGTAGCTGATTGAAGAGTGCTGCTAGAGAGGAGCTTAAGCGAAAAAAGATATGACTTTTAGGGTAGAGATAGAAGGCTCTTTTAGAATGAGATTGCTCTTTTCTTTGCTTCTTCTTTCTAACATTTTTGTTGGACATAATAGTGGCAGTTAATAAAAGGGGAACTGAATTAAATCTCACCAGCAAACAAACCAACTTCTTGGTACCAACAACCACCGAAAAACGAAAAACTCGCAAACCCGACACATATATTAGTCAAATTATTCATGCCTAACGGGAAAAAAATTGAACAGAGATGCAAACTAGCTAGAGAGGTTCAATTTGAAATGGATATCAATTCTAACTGCATGAATGTAACTACGTCATGGATGAGTTCAAATTAAAATTCAAAACAAGACATCAAAATGGATCCACTATAAGGACTCCAATGAGAACCAACAACATCAGCCAACGAAATATACTTAGAAAATTGAGGGAGGTCGGGTAATTAATTAGCCGACCTGACATTCACGTCAGCACGTCACAGTCCGGATGCACTATAAAGACTTCAATGAGAACCAACAACCTCGGCCAACTAAATATACTTAGAAATTTGAGAAAGGTCAGGTAATCAATTAGCCGACTTGGCATCCACGTCAGCACATCACAGTCCAGCTCAGCATCCAAAGCAATTGAGTGTCGAGATGGGCCAAGCTCAAGTAACTCGACTACCCAAGTTTGGGTAAATGACCAGCTCAGCTCTTTCGCCGAGCTAGAAAGATCCCAATGCACAACTATTCGAGCTCAAAGTTTGTGGACTTGGGCTTGACACCACCACTGTCATATAAGAGGCAGTTGAACCACCTTGTAAATGAGGCAAGTCTAACATGACAAAAGTAATTCTTATTACAAACATAAATCATGACTTAGGTTTAGCAATTGAAATGAGTAGAGAAATGACAAAATTTGACCCAGTTGGAGTTGAGTAAGGATAAATGACTCACCTCGAGTCAAGTCTAAATTTTTCTATAAAAAGCAGACAAACTACAACAGGTGTATGTATTCATAGCTTGTTGTTATAGAAACTGTGTCGAAATACTCTCTCAACTTCTTTTCTCTCTCTCTAAAATCTCTTCCTAATTGAATTGTTGGAGGGTCCACGGGTAAAGAACCGGCAAGGCATTCTCACTCATTTCTTGTGAAGACATACGTGGACGACATCTCAAACTTATTTGGCCAACGAGAACGAGACCCGTAGATCCCAATCTTTAATCCTCTACAATCACTGGATCCGTCTATAAAACATGATTAGGATCAGAATATATGAAAAGTGCTTAAGCCATAAAAGTACCTAATTTCTAAGAGTTACTGACCAAAAGGAGAGACCATGGAAATGAAGTTTTCTCACCTGAAAAACTCATCCACCCTCCTGCAACCAATTCAAGTAATGTTATTCAGTATTTTTTTACTGGAAAATAATGACATATTCATTAAAATCAAGTAATGATACACAAGGGGTCAATAGTTTGACAACCAAATAAATGCAGAACTCAATGTCTCAATTTGAACTCTCACGAACAATCAACAAACAACATTCCCTAAATCCGTATTAGAAATTAATTTTGAGAAAAATGAACAATTTTCTGAAGTTGGATGAGGTGTTAGAGGCCAAAATTTTCCCCCCATCTAAGCGAATGAATAAAGGAGTAGCTTTGTCTTGGCAGTGATTCAGAACTGACGAGCCATAAAATAAGATACCATATATTTTTAATCATTTCCTTTATTTGGCAACTATTAGTAACTTAGTTTTTTTACTTTTTTATGTTTTTAAGCAAAAAGTTAAATTTGATTGAAAATCGGTTATTTGTTAACTTAATTTTTAAGTTAGTTTTTTTGAAATTAGTCCAAATAAAAAGTTAAATTTTTTATTTTTTGTTTAAATTTTATAATTTTGTCCTTTAATAGATTTGATATTAATAATTATATGTAGTTGGTAGTACCAGTAAATAAATTATGAATGGATGGTATTATTGTATTTTAAAAGTGTTTGATGCTTGAATAGAACAATTTAAAAATTTGTATTTTGATTTGACTTTTTAGCTTTTTTTTTTTGTTTTTTTGCCAAACAAACCATGTGGACTTTTTTACGATGTTAACCAAAAAGCCAAAAAAATTAAAGCTACCAAATGAGCCCCAAGACATGATTGAATTGAATTGTATAGTTATACGCAATTCAATTCGGCGCCAAACACACCCTTAGTGAACTGTTTTTTCCCCCAAGAACTGAAGATGGTGAATGGAAATGTGAGTACAGGTAGCGATTGCGTCAGGGGACGAGAAATACATGGAGGCAGTAAGGGAGGCGCAAAAGAGTATCGATCTGCCGAGGGTTGTGTGCGTGGATGCGAAGGGATTGGCGCTTGGGGAAGATAACCTTCACTTAACCACGGAAGCTCAGGTTCAACTCGGCCACATGTTGGCCGATGCCTATCTCAACCATTTTACTCCAAATCAACCAACTTCTGCTCCTTCACCTTGATGTCTCGCCTCCAAATTCCATATTTTCTCTCTCTTTCTCTATTTGTTGCGTTGCTTTTGTATACAAGATTTCTGGTAAAGCTGCTACAAGCTTCGTTTGGTTATCGGCTTGAAGAGTTATATTTAAAGGCCTTGTTTGGTGCCAATATAAAAAGATTAGTATCCGACTATTGTATAATAATTCCATTTACAACTTTGTTTGTTTGGGTACCAAATTTGTACAGAACTTTTTATCCTTCTCAATCACCTTTGTCCCTCGTATGGGGGACTATTTGTACATAGCTAGCTTGGAATATCATTAAGTTATTCCATTCTAAATCAAATATCATTCTGTACAAAAAAAAAATATATTATACTAATAATTTAATTTATAATATTTTGATACTATTAATTTGAATACATAAATTATTCCATTAAAATAGTCTTTAAACTTCAAGCCCTGTTTGGGATTTTTTTATTTATTTTTGTTTTTTCTGAAATTTTTTATCTTTTAATTAAAAAATTTACGATAAATTGTCGAAACAATAAAAAAAATTTGATCAAAAAATTAAAAAAAGTTCACTAAATACCAATATAAGTTAGTTTATTTTTGTTTTTTTGATTTTTTTTTATATTTTGATAAAAAAATTAGTTTTTCGATTCGAATCAATAAAAAAAGTCAAAAATTATAATAATTTTATTAAACGATGAAAAAATTTTATTAAAAATAAAAATAAGTAAATAAACAATTATCTTAAACGGGGTATATTTATCTCATCTAACAACTTCAAACTTCTGTGTTTTAGCATTTTTACTTATTAGATTTTAGCCTTTTTATTTTTTTGGTTATTAAGTTAAAATATTTTTGTTGCACCACGGCATCGTAGTGATCTAATATGTGGTTCCGAACGTTGCATTACTTTTTTTGCTCATTTTCAATACGGATTGTGAAAAATTATAAGCAGCAAGATGTTAAGGCTCGTAATAAATGCTATAACTTTTATTATACATATTTGTTTTTTTATTAAAAAAATAATTGTTTTAAAATTTATTCAATAAGATTTATTAAATAAAATTTATATTAAATAAAAAATTATACAAAAAAATGTTACAACTTCATTTTGACTTAAAACTTTTTATGTTATTATCTTTTGGTTTAAAATACAAGTTTTTAATCTTTAATTTACCCCTATAATTTATTAAACAAATTTATTACTTATTTAAATTAAAATAACGTTAAAAAAAACTAACTTAAATTTAAGTTACCAAAAGAAGCATAGTTTTTGTATTCAAATTTAATCCTTGTTATCTAAAATGTGAATTGACTCATCACCATAATAAGTCAAATTCTCTTTTAATTCTACTAGTAAGTCAAATTCTGTTTTAGTTCTACTAGCTAAGCTCACCTCTATTGGGCAAACTAAAGCTTGTATTAGCTCAATAATAATTAACAAATTTAATTTTTAATTTTGCTTCCAATAATTCAATTAAATTACTTTTAAATTGTGTCAGGTACATATAATTTGTTAACTGTTTTGCTATAGATAGCAAGAGTGTAACAAGGTATAAATTGGACCCATAAATTTAAATAATTGAAAAAAAAAAAGAGTATTCAAATGAATTGTAACGGATGGGTATCAATTTCATTTTAATTTGTATAAAACTTGAAACACACAAAATACTTATCCCTAGCAATTTGTTAAATACTATAATCTTCTTAGAGTCTTGAAGACATGTTTTTCAGGCTTGAGCCTACCCTGAGCTCGTATGCCGGCTTGGCTCGATGTTCGGCTCGTCTATATATGATTAGTATATAGTGTAAGTTTTATTTGGGACAATAGTTTACTAACTTATTTTATATTTTTATTTTTTAAATATCTAAATATATTTTTTACTTTTTATATTCTGTTCATTGAAAAACAAAATAAAAGAACTAAAAAATAAAAGAAAAGCTCAAAAAAGATAAAAGAAAAATAGGTTAATAAGTTAATAAGTTAAACTTATTACTACTTATTTTCGTTTTTGATGTACTTTTTTTGTACTTGATCTTTTTTATTTTATTTTTTCAATATTTTTCATAAAGGCAAATTGAAAAACTAAATAAAAAATTGAATAAGATAAAAAATTCATAACAAATAAATGACGAACGAAACCAATTCTCGGCTTCCATCTATTTCAATAAGGGAAGATTGTGTAGTTGTGTGAATTTGATTAATAAAATTTATATTATGTTTAATTATTTTAAGTATTTAAGTTTATTGTATTTAAATTATCTAATTATTTAAAGTGTTCAAACTTATTACAAAAAGTTATAAAGTTATAATAAACTAAGTATTAAACTACTAACTAATTATAATAATATAAACTATAAAGTATAAACTTATAAAGAAATAATAATAAACTAACTTATAAATTTCTAATAAAATAATAAGCTAATAATTT